>QLOY01007915.1:0-43398 GCA_003313965.1 Megacollybia marginata
TGCAGTCTACCGGCTCGTCAACTCCGAAACACGTGCGTTTGCGACTTACGATTTCCCATTGCAAGTCTTCAGAATGATACAGGTGCGCCACAAGGTAGCCATGAAGGGCCTGTCACAGATCCAATTAACCTCAAAGCAGTCCTACACAAGCTGAACTATGTCTATGGTACCTTCTTCCTATCTATAAATACCCCTTGATCACTGGCATACATCTCGCCCTCACCAGGACCAGGCTCATGAGTGCGGTCACGAATCTGACTCGCGCAAGAAAGACCCTCGCCTGTGCATGCCATTTTCACATTGTTGATCATGTCTTCTCTCGCTTGCGTAGTGGGAGATTCTCTACCTGATGTACCGGGCACACTCAGGTAAGCACTGGAAGTCTGGAAAGCACTCTTGTGCTGGTGAAGCAACTCTCGGACCTTCTGCATGACACTAGCTTGGGATAAGGCACTGACGTGAGCAACAATCTTGTTCTTTCCGTCTCCTGATACGATAGCGAGGCCAATGCAGGTGTCAAGACCGTATGTGCCGATCGTCACACCGGGGCCAGCAGGTAGGGCCTGACCCATGTCGACGAAGATAGGTTTCGAAGGGGGTGGAGTACGTCTCCGTATGGAACGTAACAGGGACTCGTCATAATCACGAGGCGCGAAGGTAGAATCAAGGATGTCTCGTTCATACCATACAGGTCATTTAACCCTCCATTCAGATCTCGTTGAGAAAGACCTGTTTCGAGTTGAAGACCAAGGCTGCGACTATCCAAAGTCTCCTGCGGAGTGAATACACAAAAAAGTGGCTCCCCATCTGGGCGCTAACCAGAAGGCGCTCTAACGGTCGGCATCATACATGGAAAGTGTCACACCGTACATGATGAGGACCCCGAATGACAATCGCATCATGTCAACGCAAAATTGACCTTGATCCTCTGTACAGCTGTGGCAATAGTAAACAGATTCATTTGTTCATTAGGGGAAGGCACGAAAAGCGCCACCGGCACATCTCCGATCAAGTTGGTAAGTACGTGATATTACGCCATAATGGCAACCTTCTTTTGTTGTAGTGTTCGCAGTTTCACTGGGCTTGGCAAGAAGTTGTACATTGAGCTTATCATTCGGCCGCCCAATGTCATCTTGCTGCGACTCGTAATCTTTGTCATCTCCGGCTCAGCAAAGCCATGGTTCAGTCTCGAAAGTGTTCCAGGACAATGGTTTTAGCATTAGAGTGATTTCTAGACAACGACAAAGAGCGTACCTCAGTATATACGAGAAAATACAGTTTGGGCCGCAAGATTGTCAAGCGTATCACCATATACAAGCCTTCTCATAGATCCCCATTATGACGGTGTCACTTCCGGGCTAGACGGATGAACACCACCTTGTCTAATGCACAGGCTTTGTGATCAGCTTATGCCGTCGGACATGAAAACCGGAACTCAGAAAGAGGGAATAGTATAAAGGAGGGAGAATCCTTACCTTTGCCCCCAAGCTCAGCTGGTCTGACTTCCCTCATCTTCATCCTAGCCAACTTGACCTTCTTCATCCGCCTGTCCATCCACCCATAAATTTTATTCATCCATCATGAAAGTTCTCGCTTGTGTACCTTTAGCCCTTGTCCTCGGCTTCCCAATGAGAACCTATGGCGCTACTTTGGAGCATTCTCGGTTAGTCTCTTGATTTAGCTCGTCTGACAATACTGAGACTTTGGATAGTCGCAGCCTTGGTCTTCAACTCGAAACAGATCTTTCTCAACGAGATCTGAACGGAGGGTTAAATGACCTGTATGAACGAGACATCCTTGATTCTACCTTCGCGCCTCGTGATTATGACGAGTCCCTGTTACGTTCCATACAGAGACGTGCTCCACCAGTGGAAAAGACCCCGCCCCCGAAACCTCCATCGAAGGTAACGAAAGCTCTGCCTGACGGAGCTATCTTCGTCGACATGGGTGAGGCCCTAGCTGTTGGCCCCGGTGTAACGATCGGCACATACGGTCTTGACACCTGCATTGGCCTCGCTATCGTATCAGGAGACGGAAAGAACAAGATTGTTGCTCACGTCAGTGCCTTATCCCAAACTGCTGTCATGCAGAAGGTCCGAGAGTTGCTTCACCAGCACAAGAGTGCTTTCCAGTCCTCCAGTGCTTATCTGAGTGTGCCCGGTACATCAGGTAGAGAATCTCCCACTACGCCAGCGAGAGAAGACATGATCAACAATGTGAGAATGGCATGCACAGGCGAGGGTCTTTCTTGCGCGGCTCAGATTCGTGACCGCACTCATGAGCCTGGTCCTGGTGAGGGCGAAATGTATGTCAGTGATCAAGGGGTATTCATAGATAGGAAGAAGGTATAGATAGACATAGTTCAGCTTGTGTAGGACTGGGACCTTTGAGGTTAATTGGATCTGTGACAGACCCTTCATGGCTACCTTGTGACGCACCTGTATCATTCTGAAACTTGAAGGTGAGAGCCATGCCTGGCAAACGGTTTGAGTACGCGAACCGGAATCAAGTAGTCGATGTCTTGAACCAATCCTAGAGCACTGCCTGCTGAACTCTGAATCACCCCCACGGGCTTCCAGCTCACGTCTAGCCATATTATATTCGGTGACAGCACTAGGGCGAGCACCGAGGCTTGCAAGTAAGTAGGAAGAAACTCACATGGTAGGAAATTTCAGACATTTTTCATGAACGATCAGATAGACTTGGAAGACAGCAGCTTATGCGTAATGTGCTCTCCAAAGTAGTGAATACAGTACTCGCGGGCAGTGGTGTACTCAAATATGTAGAGGCGATTGTTGTAGGTTCTACACTCGTAGTGACGGTGGACAATACTCATAGCTGTTGCGGTGTCCGTGATTGTGACTTTGTGGACAGAAGTCGTGGTCGAAGTAATGGTCTTTGCATACGGGGAGATATGCAAGTAACCTCGGAGGCTAAGGCTGAAACAACTGATAGATATGATTCAGGGTGTAGACGAACGCAAGACGGCTTACTGAGCAACTCTACATATCTTTTCTCCACTACGCAGTCCGAACCCTGCGGCGATTTAGCAGGGGCCAACCAATATAATCCTTGATTTGCTACGTTGCCCAGTCGAGAGAAGGCTCCCCAGTGGACCCACCAATGCCTCGAGGGTTGTATTTCAAGACGTGGTAGCCGTATTCCGTGAGGATTGCATCTTTTGGCACATCAGAGCCAAACCATCCACTTGACGGCACTAGATTGATGCACCGGACGTGGTTGAAAGTCCCATACTAGTAAACGACAATTACCGCCTGAGACATGCAATAGACACGGATTTTAGAAACCATGATGAAAAGCACGTGATGTTTAGCAACGTTAAGCAGGCGAGGCACTTTCAGATCTGTCGAAGTCAGTCAAGAGCTGTCAAGAGTCTCGTGATTGCAGACACTTTTCTGCGTCCTCATGAGAGATCATCAGCGTTCTTTCTTGCCGCGAGGGCATCTTTGGGTAAGTTCGTGATTTTCAGACTCAATTCAGTATCCACATTTCTTGACTAGGTTGTCTACGGGCTGATATGCTCGCTGGTCATTCTTACTCTGCAAGTATCAAGTTACAGAAGTAAGGTACGTTGATGTTCATAGCTCAAACTCCACTCAGAAATCGTTATGTGTTTAATTAACAGCCTAAGTTGATGCTACACGTAGACGATGAACTTGATACAACCGTTAAGGATTCGTATTCCCGCCCAAAATACCCCAACGGTATTCCAGACAAATTCGATCCCGATGGTAACGTTCAGCCCTACCCCGGCAATACCATCATTAGCCACCTCTCCCCATCAAGTGATCTCTACGCCTCCATGCGTGTCCTCCATGACAAGCTGCATAACAGTAACCTCTCTCACCTCTACGCTCTCCTCCCACCCGAAAGCTGGCATATGACCATTTTCGAAGGTGTCTGTGACGACGTCCGCACTCCAGGCTATTGGCCCAGCGACCTATTCATGGACGCCTCGCTAGCAGAATGCGACGCCTTGTTCGCGAACAAACTCTCCTCCTTCGATCTGCAGTGCGATCCACCCTACCTCATGTCCGTGGTGGGATTTACCCAATCCGGACTGGGGGTGCATGTGGAGCCACGGACGCCAGAAGAAAACGCCAGGTTGAGGGGTCTGCGAGATCGGCTTTCAGAGGTGTTGAAGATTCGTCATCCGGACCATGAAGTATATGGACTTCACTTGAGCCTGGCGTATCTCCTGAGATACCTCACTGACGAGCAGAAAAAGGAGTTGTCAGTGCTGTTGGAAGACCACTTGAAGAGCATGCCGACCGAGTTCGAGTTGGGTGCACCAGAGTTTTGCAAATTCGACGATATGTTTGCGTTCCACCGCCAATTCTACTTGGAATGAACACTGAGTACTGAACGGGTTATATATGTGCTAATATTTATTTGGTTTGGGCTTGACACTTGGGTTCTGTAGTCTCAGATTGTAAAGTTTGATGTTTTTTTTTCGTTACTGTAGCGCCACTGTTGATAGACTGACCGTATATCAAGAATTGTAGATTACTCGGTCATTTCGGCGCTTCAGGCTGCCGAGACCGTGACATGGGTGGATATCGACTTTGAAAATGCCTGCTTAACGTTGAGTCTCTAAGTGCATAGGCGAGGCACTTTCAAATCTGTCCAAGTCAGCAGTCAAGCTTCAAGCTTCAAGAATTGTCAAGAGTCTCGTGATAATTGATTGCAGACACTTTTCTGTATCCCTCATGATGAGAGATCATCAGCGTTCTTTCTTGCCGCCGCGAGGGCATCTTTGGGTAAGTTCGTGACCTTCAGACTCGTATTCAAGTTTCTTGACTAGGTTGTCTACGGGCTGTTATGTTCGCTTGCCATTCTTACCCTACAAATATCAAGTTACAGAAGTAAGGTACGTTAATGTTCATAGCTCATATTCCACTCAGAAATCGTTGTGTCTTTAACAGCCTAAGTTAATGCTACACATAGACGATGAACTTGATGCAACCGTTAACGATTCGTATTCCCGCCCAAAATACCCCAGCGGTATTCCAGACAAATTCGATCCCGATGGCAACGTTCAGCCTTACCCCGGCAATACCATCATTAGCCACCTCTCCCCATCAAGTGATCTCTACGCCTCCATGCTTGTCCTCCAAGACAAGCTGCGTAACAGTAACCTCTCTCATCTCTACGCTTTCCTCCCAAACTCAAGCTGGCATATGACAATTTTCGATGGTGTCTTAGACAAAGTCCGCAGGCCAGGCTACTGGCCCAGCGATCTATCCATGAACGCCTCGCTAGCAGAATGCGACGCCTTGTTCGCCAAGAAACTCTCTTCCTTCGATCTGCAGTGCGATCCGCCCTACCTCATGTCCGTAGTGGGATATCCCAAAATCGGAATCGGAGTGCATCTGGAGCCGCGCACCCTAGAAGAAAACGCGAGGTTGAGGGATCTACGAGACCGTCTTTCGGAGGTGTTGGAGATTCGTCATCGGGACCATAAAGTATATGGATTCCACTTGACCCTGGCGTATCTCCTGAGATATCTCACTGATGCGCAGCAAAAGGACTTGTCAGTGCTGTTGGAAGAACACTCGAAGAGCATGCCGACCGAGTTTGAGTTGGGCGCACCAGAGTTTTGCAAATTCGACGATATGTTTGCGTACTACCGCCAGTTCTATTTGGAATGAGAGTACACTGAAAGGGTTATATATATGCTAATATTTCTTTGGTTTGGGCTTGACACTTGGGTTCTGTAATCTTACACTCAGTTTGTACGATTTGATGTTTTTTTTTGGTTTAAGTACTGTAGCGCCACTGTCACCTAACGCAGGTACCGTAATAAACCAACAGCCTAGCCTTGTAATATAGCCGACAGCTATACGATAGCGTAACGATACATCATCAGCATAAATGCCTCTGATCCTCAGCCTGGAGGCATGTTTCAAATGATGATATTTGCCTACGTTCAATACATGTACAGTTGTGCTGGAGCAATCTAAGACGTACAATCCCAAATCAATCAACCATCTGTCCCTCTTGATCACTCATATAAGAAGCAGCCTCCTCGTGAAACCAAGCAGAGGCGCCGAACAACTTCCGACCCAGATCCAACAGCTCTTCATTCGTATCTACCAACCGCCCCAATATATCCAACTCTGCAAACGCATAGGCAAGAGACAACCCCATACAAGTAGCAGGCGACGCAGCACGAGATCGTCTTATTTGATCCTCCATATGTGAATCCAGAATCTTAAACGCCCGACGAGCCGATGGAAGAAACTGTGGCAGGGGTTGTCGAGCGCCGAAAACTTGTTCGCAAGCAAAAAGAGATATGCAGACACAAGAGACGAACTCTCGTCGATGTGAGATAACTGCGGTGACTGTTTCTTTTCGGGGAATGTTGAGACGGACTTTGCGTAGTCCGATGAGGAGATCGAGAAAGTTTCGAAGAACGGAAAGCATTTCGCGGTAGTGTTTCATTGGTTTCTGGGCTTTATTCAGAAAAGAATTGCTAGGATAGAGTCTTACGCACCGGTACGAGACTAACTTCGTCACTCATTGTCATCATTAGAGTTGATAATACTTCCAAATCAGTTAGTTGGGGATGACCGGGACTACTTTTGGCATACAATGGAGAGAGCTGCGTATCTTTAGCTCCAGCTTCAGTGTCTCTTGCTTATCCTTGATATCCGGTACGTGTACCCGCTGGAACAAATCGCTATTACAGCGGTCATTGCTAATACAGGAATATGGAGAAATCGACCATACCGGCTCAATCCCATATAGAGCTGACTCACCATCCTTAGACTGCCGCAAACATTATCGAAAAAGAGAATCTGGAGTAGGTTTAATTTATGATGCAATATATGAATGGGCTGAACTTGCATGGCAATGACGAGGGAATACTAGACTATTCATTAGCAATGCCGCAATGATGCCACCAGTTATCATGACGCCACGGAGAACAGACAAAACTACCTGTTAAAGTAATCAACGACATACGATGAGGTAAGACTTACTGATTGGTGAAGTCGGAAAATCGGAGTGAAAATAATTTGAAAAGAGAATTGAGGTGATAGTAACCGATCTACGAAAAGGTGAAAACTCGACCGCGCAACAGATAAAGGCGTACGCTACGGTTCCGATCGAGGGGAAGGCAGTGTCTATAATTATCCAGCTAAGCGGGATCTCAGCAGCCTGAATGAAGGATAAGTTCATGCGGGCTGTCGTAGAAAAAAATGTACAGTCATCATCGCAACCATTCCATAAGGATTGGACCGACAAATAATGGCTGCCTAACAATGTGTGAGCATTGGACCACGGATATAGATTGAACCTATTTACGATGTAGCCGTACAAAGCTCCTATGATTGTACCTGACTGAGGGCCCATTGAGTGATAGAGCTATGATTGTGGAGCACCTTACAATTCGCAAGTAGGCCATTCTCCACTACGCACATGAACGATGTATCAATCAAGTGGAGCAGACCTTACCGTCGCTCCAGTGTTAGTCTCCAGAACCCAAAGATACGAAATAAGCAGCCACTGACCCCTCGAAGACAAAAACCACTGACGCGCTTTGGAACTCTTCACAAACGCCGTCAGTCAGAATATGAAATACACGTACCAGAGGAATCCGGTGGATAGAAAGCGGGGATGGATAAAAGGGCAACGCCTGCTGCATTCTTCAATGCATGCCGCAAATGTGAAGAATGATTCACTGAGCGGACAATGCGCGATAGTGATAACCTTACTCGAAGAATCCGTGGTCGATTCCAGAGGTAGAAGACAAACCGCCAGATCCAATGATACGAGCGGAACATATTCCAGTCAGTTTTGATAGACGATACTCCAGTCATGCTATCATTTGAATTCTCAGACATTGCTTTTAAAGTCTCCATCGGCACTAATGGGCCTCCCTTCGTTTCAGCGTCTTGCAAACCGTGGTTAAGGATGTCTTCTTCGTGTTCCTCAATCAATACAGTGGTTGGCATTGCTCCAAGCCAGTCGGCTGTCAATCGCGGGTACCAAAGCCTGGGACGGGATGTTTCATGAGAGTTGATGAGAGCTTCACAGACGCAAAGAGCGCGTCGAGTGTCATTAGCCATCTAAAAGCGTTCGTTATCAAATTATCAAAAGATGATGATCCAGAGCATTACCTGTAACAACGAGACCGTGAAAAGACACGAATCGAATACTTTTTGAGGAAAGCCAAGCTGCCCGTCAGCGTGATGTTGTGTCGTGTTCAGTTCTTCGCAGAAAGTTTTCAGCTCGTGGCGTGTGCTCTCTAGAGCCGCTACCAGACGGTTTTGAGAGGTAACAAGGGAACGTTTCTCCGCATGCAGAGACGAATAGAATACTTGTCGATAGCATGCTAGAACAACTGTTTGGATGACTTTGATGGATTCAACGATAGAATCTGCCAGTTCTTGGGTATGTCCAACAAATGAGGCGCTTATCCGAGGCTCAGATTGCGACTCCGCGTGGAAGGGACGAGGGGCAGTTCCCCATGAGAGCTCTCGACGTAGATGCTGTCGTAAATCAGTCTAAAACACTATACGTTATTCACTTTACCTCGACTGTACCCAACAGAGGCTTTATAGCTTTGACTGCGATGGAAATAAGAGTCGGTCGTAGGCAAATAAATCCGTACCACTAACGCGTCCTAATCCTAGCTGAAACGACGCCCGTCTATACGTAGTGTCAAGCTCGACGGATTTTCGCAGAATGCTATGTTGCACCTCCTCGCTGATGCGACACGATGTTGAATGGGGATTATTTGAGAGCGCTTCACAGAAGCTCACTTCCACACCGTCTCGCAATGCAGATAATACTGACGAGATATCATTTACAAACTGAGGGCATGTCCAATGTAAAAAGAGAAGGCTTGAAAAGAGGCCAGTGACTGCGGCAGTAACGGTTATCCATAAGAAGCTGCCTGCTTCCGAAAAATAGTTCTGCAGATCCCTAAGATAGGGGGGAAAGAATACAAAAGTTCGACTGACTTGGACACTCCCGACATCGGCTGTAAGCATCCATACGGATATGAAACACGCAATCCGAGCTGACAGTGTCAACCGCCGGAATCGACTTTTCACAAAACCAGCTGGAAAATGAAATAACGAAGAGAACATCGAGAGTGCCTCACCTACGAAGCAAATGAGAACAAGAAAAAGCGCCGGAATTGCGCGAGCGAGTGCAGATTGCGGAGAGATCAAAGACGCTATGTATTTTCCAAACATCGAGAATCCAATCCCGACGAGTCCACCCAGAAAAAAATGCAGAACAGTCTTCTCGACTTGATGAGCGAGAGTGTGATCAGGGGAAAAGACCAATTCTTTGATTGCCAGCGCAAGGAAGGCATATTCACCACCGAAGCGAGAGAGTGGACGGATGACGATTATAATGGAACAAATTAGCGTAGATAGCAGCCTCGCACAAAGTCGTCGTGATATTAGATTTTGTATCATGAGTATGAGTTCTGGAGGGGAAGGACCGTGGTGATTTGTGATGATTACCCCGAATGCCAATCAATGTCAATGGCAAGTGTCATAATACGACCTGAAACGGCATGACACACATTGGAGCGGCAAGTATGTAACTGAGTAACGTGATGAAGTTGTCTTTCCTGGCTTTCTCAACAAGCGTGTTTTGGTATCAGCTTATTTCAAATCTTGCAGGTATTATCAGGTCAGTTTCATTTAGTTGGCAACTTGAGATAGCAGCAAGTTCCAACTATCTTCTCCAAATGACCATCACCACCCGAGACGATGCCATAGACTTCTGGGCCCTGTAACAGTATCACACTATGGGGCAACAGCTCCGGTGGCACTGGTAGTCTCTGGAGAATATGGGCCTGAATCAAAAGCATGAGATGTTCGGTCAAGGGATAGGTGTCTCGTGATTGCGTTCAGCATCCCTCATGACGAGAGATCATAAGCGTTCTTTATTTCTGCCGCGAGGGCAGTTGGCGACTTTCAGACTTGCATTCAAGTTTCTTGACTAGGTTGTCTACTACAAGTAAAAAGTTACAGAAGCAAGGTACGTTAACGTTCATCGCTCAAATTCCACTCAGAAATTGTTGTATCTAACAGCCTAAGAGACGATGAACTTGATACAACCGTCAAGGATTCGGATTCCCGCCCGCAATACCCCAGCGGTGTTCCAGACAGATTCGATCCCGATGGCAACGTTCAGCCTTACCCCGGCAACACCATCATTAGCCCCATCCCATCAAGCGATCTCTATGCTTCCATGCTTGTCCTCCACGACAAGCTGCGTAACAGTAACCTCTCTCATCTCTACGCTCTCCTCCCACCCTCGAGCTGGCATATGACCATTTTCGAAGGTGTCTGTGACAAAGTTCGTACGCCAGGCCACTGGCCCAGCGACCTATCCATGGATGCCTCGCTAGCAGAATGCGACGCCTTGTTCGCGAAGAAACTCTCGTCCTTCGATCTGCGGTGCGATCCACCCTACCTCATGTCCGTGGTGGGATACACCCAATCCGGACTCGCGGTGCATGTAGAGCCATACAACTGAAGTGAAAGAAACTATAATTACAGCACGTTATGGAAGACAAAAAGCTACAAGAAACACTTCGTCTTCCTCCAATCTGGTGGAGGTACTCGTTTGATAGATGCGACTTCAGGAATTTGTGGATAAGGAGAGCTTTCGTCAATGGACTACAAAGATTACAATCAGTCACCACACGGTACTCTTCAAACAATAATAATTACTTGAGAAGTCTCAGAGAACCAGCGAGCCCGAGCTTCGATTAGAGCATTAGCTAGCACATCTGCAGTTGGAAATTGAGCTGTGAAACAGCCCTTGAGAATTTTGCCAAAGTATTTGTCAATGATTGGGTCATCAAGGACGTCAAAGATCAGGGTAAAATGCTTCTCTTTTGCGGAATCCTGAGTCCGAGCATTTGGCAAGAGGTCTTCTGAGAATGGGAAGCGATATGACAAGAGCGCAAAGAGCATAATCCCAAACCCAAAAATGTCTGCATATGTCGGAGGCTTGCCATAATAGTCTGGCCAGCAAAATATTGGAGGTGGTCGTGTAGTAAATCGATGAAGGTAGTCAGGGTCCAGGACAGAGAAGTTGAAGTCGCTAAGGGCAACATGAAAATCGTCGGTGACCAAGACGTTACGGAAATGAGCATCAGCCCAGATAATCTTATTGGCATGAAGGTACGCCAATCCTTGGCCAATTTCAATCGCCCAGACTATTCGTGTCGAAAGTGATATATCTGGATGATCTACAAGAAACTGCCATAGGTCGGTGTTCTTGAGGTAATCCAACATCAATTCATCGTCAAAGTGGGAACCACGGTAGCCAACAATGCGAGAATGCGGATGCAAGATTTGAAAAATAATTCGCTCATTTCTGCCACCTTCTTCTACCTCTTTATACCACACGCTATCTACGAATAGATGATACATTCTGTCAGTAACGGAGATGGAGCAGACAAATGCCTACCTTGTGGCGGAAGTCCTACAGAGTAGCAAGCCATTAGAACGACGGACCTATACTAGCTTGCTTGACAGGTTTGACGATGAAAATTTGCTACAACATGTATCCACTTGGCCAAATGAAATCACATGCTACTGACTCATGAATCTTATCCACAACGCTACTTATGCTGATACCGCTTCTGGCCGAGATTATGAGCCGAACAGACTGCCGAAAACGGCAGCCAAAGGTCAATCAGATAATCTCCAGAGTGAAGTGAGACTTTCTCCAAGAAAATAGAAATGCCTCCGGCTCACTACATACATTACAGATAAAACGTCTCAATAATGATTTTACTCCATACAAAATCACTGCTCAGAGTCGGCGTTCAGACTGCACCATACAGATGTGGGAAGTTCTGTCGGAGTTTGTAATTTGGCCTCATTTGCCATTACCACACAGTTCAAATGACCGTCAAGGCAGCCTACGCAACGCTGCTCACAAGATCTTCTTACCTCCCTGGTGTTCTAGTCCTTGATCGATGTCTGCAAGCCGTCAAATCTAAGTATCCATTAGTAGTAATGATCACACCCTCCCTTCCTGTCGAGGCGAAAGATCTTCTTGATAAACGTGGACTAAAAACCCATCACGTCGAAACACTCCTTCCCGATGAGAATTCGAATCGGACTGCGCACAAAATTCCTGAGCATGACGCAAGATTCAAAGATACTTGGACGAAATTGAGGCCAGTTCCATTCAACTTGCATCAGATATCGCAATGACACTTCAAAGAGTATTCGGGCTTTTTGATTATGATGTGACACTCTCGTTTGTATTCTGAAAATTTCCTGATTTTTTTTTGCAGAGAGTCGTCCTTCTTGATGCCGACATGATCGTGCAGAGAAATATGGATGAATTGATGACTCTGGATTTACCAGATGGACACATCGCCGCAGCGCATGCCTGTGCCTGTAATCCACGGAAGCTGCCTCACTATCCAGCTGATTGGTTAGTATAAGCATGTTTAGTCGATTGTACATCTAATACTCAACCAGGATCCCTATCAACTGTGCACACACTGCTGTTAAATCGCCCAGGGACCCTCCACCTATTCCGACAGAGTCTTCTCCACGACCTTACTCTCAGCTCAATTCGGGGACTGTGGTTGTCAACCCATCGGAGAAAACGTATAACGCACTCATCGAATTTCTGAATACTACAGAACAACTGCACACTTTTGCTTTCCCCGACCAAGATCTCCTCGCTGCATTCTTCAAAGGGAAGTGGCACCCATTACCGTGGTATTATAATGCGTTGAAGACGCTCAAATTTATTCATCAGAAAGAGTGGAGTGATGAGGAAGTGAGGTGTTTGCATTATATTCTTCATGATAAGCCGTGGCACGCTAGAGTCCCTACAGGGAGCGAGTACGATGGACTGCATCAGCTCTGGTGGGATCAGTTTGATGCCATTGGAAAGGAAATGGAGAATGTTGATAGAGATGGCTGGAACTTGCTGCTATCTCAAGTCGCCAAATAGATAGAATTGACCTTATAGTATCTGCAAACCAGAGGATTTGAACTTGGAGACAACTTTAGCATCTACAAACAAGCTATTTGTTGGTTTATTACGGCACCTGCCTTAAGGTGACAGTGGCGCTACTTAAATGAAAAAAATCTACAAGTTAAGTGTGAGACTACAGAGCCCAAGTTTCAAGCCCAAACAAAAAACATATAACCCATTCAGTGTACTCTCATTCCAAATAGAACTGACGATGGTACGCAAACATATCCTCGAACTTGCAAAACTCGGGTGCGCCCAACTCAAACTCAGTCGGCATGCTCTTCAGGTGGTCTTCCAACAGCACTGACAACTCCTTTTTCTGCTCGTCAGTGAAATATCTCAGAAGATACGCCAGGCTCAAGTGAAATCCATATACTTCATGGTCCCGATGACGAATCTTCAACACCTCCGAAAGCCGGTCTCGCAGACCCCTCAACCTCGCGTTTTCTTCTACCGTGCGCGGCTCCACATGCACCCCGATGATTCCGGATTTGTATCCCACCACGGACATGAGGTAGGGCGGATCGCACTGCAGATCGAAGGAGGAGAGTTTCTTGGCGAACAAGGCGTCACATTCTGCTAGGGAGGCGTCCGTGGATAGGTCGCTGGGCCAGTAGCCTGGAGTGCGGACGTCGTCACAGACACCATCGAAAATTGTCATATGCCAGCTTGAGGGTGGGAGGAGAGCGTAAAGGTGAGAGAGGTTACTGTTACGCAACTTGTCGCGGAGGACACGCATGGAGGCGTAGAGATCACTCGATGGGGAGAGGTGGCTAATGATGGTATTGCCGGGGTAAGGCTGAACGTTGCCATCGGGATCAAATTTTTCTGGAATACCGACGGGGTATTGTGGGCGGGAATCCGAGTCCTTGACGGTTGTATCAAGTTCATCGTCTATGTGCAGCATTAGCTTAGGCTGTTAAACAAAACGGTTTCTGAGGTGGAATTTGAGCGATGAACATCAACGTACCTTACTTCTGTAACTTGATACTCGTAGAGTAAGAAGGGCAAGCGAACAGATCAGCCCGTAGACAACCTAGTCAAGAAACTTGAATACAAGTCTGAAAGTCACCAACTTACCCAAAGATGCGCTCGCGGCAGGAAGAAAGAACGCTTATGGTTTCTCATCATGAGGGATGCATCAGAACGCAATCACGAGACACCTTATCCCTTGACAATAATGACATTAATGACAACTCTTCCCGACAGATCTGAAAGCGCCTGCTTAACGTCGCTAAACATCCCGTGCTTGCCCATATTCTCCAGAGACCAGTGCCACCGGAGCTGGTGTCCCGTAGTGTGATGCCTGTTTCTAAATCCACCAGAAGTCTACTGTATGTCTCAGGAATGGTCATTTGAAGTAGTTGGAACTTGCTAAACTGCCAACTAAATGAAACTGACCTCATAATATCCGAAAACCAGAAGGATTTGAAATAAGCTGATACCAAAACACGCTTGGAGACAACTTTAGCATCCATACAAGAAAGGCTAGCTCAGTAGCTGTCAAGTAGCTGTTGGTTAAGTTATTACGGCACCTGCCTTAGGTGACAGTCGAGAATGAAGCCGATCATGTGCCAGTGCACAGCGATTCGCGATCTACTCAGAGTACTCTATGACTCTGAGTGGGCAATGCTTTTCATACTTGTACGACGATAGATACACATTCTGCCGCTGACGGCTGACGGCTGAACGTTGTCTAGCGCTAACTTTATTGTCGGACGCGCTCGCCACTTCTAGCACTTATCCAATGCTTCCACCCATGTAGGACTCCGACGCAGGGAAGCCATCAAGGCTGCCTGCCTTACCAACCCACCCCTTGAAAGTCAATGGGGTCCAATACCAGATCTGAGCATATCAACATCACAGTTTGATACTTCGCTCCTGTCTGTCCGCAGAGGTATTCCAATCTTCATATACACGGTCCAAATAGTTGTTCATCCCGGGGACGTACTTGAAGTTTTTCAGGAATCGGCGGTTAACCTCTTGCACTGCTTCTAGATTATTCAAGTGCAGAAAATTGCGCATGAGAGAAATGTAGAGGATCATACTAGGCGTAGGGATGGAAGTATTATTTGGAGGGGTGGCTGGAGTGGACGAGGTGGGATGTGTAGATGAAACATCTCCAAAAGATGCCGCCGACTGGGAGTGAGGGTCCAACGTTGTTGAAGTTTTGTGAGAGGGTTCCACTGCTTTCTCCTCGGAATCGGTGTCTTGCGTAGACGGATTCTGTGCCTTCTCTAAAGCCAACTGCGCTTCCATTCTATCAAGAATGAAAAACGCTTGTCTGGTATCTCCAGTGTAGGCGTAGAATCCTGCAAGCTCCGTAAAATGATAAACATCAGGTTTTAATCCCAAAGTTAGCATTTCTCGAATGATTTTTGGCCCTCGACTGGCGCCGCCATGGAACATCAACGGACGCATGAATGGGGTGAACGATGAAACGGCAACTCTGTTGATCCAAATGGGAGGGGGGACGAGTGGTGTCACTTCTGAATAACTTGGTAACAGGGAGGGGAGCTGGTCTTCTATCTGACCGCTAGCGAAAGCGAGAAGTTTTTGATACAGAATTTCAACTCGACCGGGTGTTGCACTGAGGGCGACGAGAGCATGCCATACTATGGAGCAGTGAAACGGGTTGGGGAAAAGTTTCCCTAATTGAATGTCCCAGTTTTCCAGAGGACTGGGATCATTGAGAGCCGAGTCCCCCTCCATTTCTCTTAGTACAGTGACAATCTCCTCACGCGGGACACCAGTGAGGTAAAAAGCATGTGAGAATTGCCGGATGACCTGCCTATAATTACCATGGTGGTAATTGTAGAGCATCCCCGCAAAGATGAACTTGGCTGCCGAGGCGTATCCCGAACGGTATGCAACTTTACGCAATAGTTCTAATGCTTTCCATCGACCCAGGTCGAGGTATTCTTCAATAAAATTCATGATAAGCAAAGCATGAGGGAGATGATTGCCGCGTTTCAGGCTCTTTTTCAGGCTCTTCAGCGTCGCTACTAGCCCGTCACCAAGAGTCTCCAGCCGTAGAGCATCCGCTTCAGCTGAAACTAGATTTGACATAGAAGATGCTTGCTCCATGCTGATGCGGGAGCTGTTTGCTTCTCGTAGCCGTTTGACACGGATCGCTGCCTCGGTGTATGGTGGGCCCGCCTGCTCAAGTCGCTTAAGCAAGTATGAATAAGTGAAAGTAGAGAGATGGTTTTGATCATAAGGGTCGGGAAGAAGACTGAGGGCCTCGCGAAGATGACCTGCACGAGCAAATCCGCGAATGCCTAGGCCTCGGATGTAGGACCACGCATGGGTGACATGAAACTTGCTTTGCTGTTCACCTTTGTCACGAACAACCCACTGCCGAACGCTGTCTTCTAGGCGCTCAAAGAAACGCATGCTCACCAAAGGATCGGCGTACATGGTAACGGCAGAGAGGACTGGGCCAGACACAGCTTCAGAGTGCCCCTTGGCTGCGCATATGAGACCGAACTGAATGATGATATCAAGTTGTGTGAAAGCGGCAGAAAATAGGCGTTTCTTGGTCTCTGCGAAGTCGTGAACAGCTTCAGGATCGTATTCGGGGATGAGGGAAAACCACATGGAAAAATCTTCTAGTCGCTGGGCATACTCGAGCTCAAGTCGATCTCCACGTAGATTGAGCGGGAGGCCAAGTGTGTATTGAGCTGCCCTTTCGTAAATGTACGATGGAGGTATGGGGATTCCCAAGTCCAGAATCTCATGAAGGATTCGTTTGGCCTCATCATACTGGCCTGATTCTATGAGCGAAGTTAGGTGCTCCAAGGGCGTCCGACGAGAAGTTGGTGGTAGGTACAAGGTTGGATAGTCGTAAAAAGACTCGTCTTCGAATATAGCGGTATCATTGTCACGAGGTTTCGGAAGCAGAACTGGAAGCGTATTTTCTATAGTTGCATATGAGCCGGGAGACACTACAAGTGTTTCAGATATGGTTGAACAACAATGATGCGCGAACCTGTGGGTACAGTGTCAAAGACTGGTTGCGGCTTAGCCAAGGCTGCCTCGATGAGTGAGTTCAGCGAGTTAGACTCTGAAATTATTGTCAGTATTCTTAGCATGGTTTACAATATCTCCACGTACTGTCACGAGTCGGCTCAGCCAGGACTGTCTCGACAAGTGTGTGTACCGCGTCAGGCTCTGAAAGTATGTTAACAGCAGCAGCATGGTTGATGACCACGTACTGTCACGAGCCAACTTTAATTGTAGCTCATCATTGAGCTGGTCAACCATCCGTGAGTCTCCAAAACGGGTGACCGTCGGAAGGATTCCCTCTCTTGCAAGTCGAATGTATCCTTTGCGTATGCATTGCGTAGCAAAAGTGAGCAAAAGAGGCATGTTTTGAACAGGCTTTGCAAGCAGTGTTCTGCAGACATGGGGGAATGCACGTTCATCGGGAGTTTTCGCATCTGGACACAACGAGAGCCAGGCTTCAAAAGTGGCAGAGTGGTTCAAATAGTCAGGCTCCAGCAGAACAAGAGCTGCAGCAGCTCTGTAGACAGAATGTGGTGGAATGTGAAGACCTTGGTTCTGGATTTTGACGCGAAATTTATTTGCCTCATGAATGTCACTTTTCTTGATCAGATATGCGAGCCGGTTGGAAATTTCTTCTGTAGAAATAGACCTGCGGTGCACATCTGTGCGAAATATAAGATTCTTGGCCCAAAATTGGCTGGAAAGTGACCAGTGCGATCGACTCCCGCAGGTTCGGGCCAGGTTCATGCCACGTGATCGGACATGGACTTGGCTTCAACTTGAACTATCGCACAACGCTATCTACATTTTCTAATGGAATTCGTTCCGAAACCCTCTGTTGAATACGCTACTCCTCGTGGAACTCGCTGGGAACGAGAACTAGCGGCGGCGGGCGGTCCTCAGGCTTTTGAATACCCAACAGATCCTAAATCCCTCGGTCCATGGGTTATCGGCGAATGCGTAGGTAAAGGCGCGTCTGGGCGCGTAAAAATTGCCCGCAATAGGTTCTCTGGTCAACTCGCAGCAGTCAAAATAGTTCCTCTGTCTCCTCTCTTCACGTCTCGCACCTCCATAAATACTTGGCTGGAAAAATCTGAAAGGCTGCGCATGAGCCTAGACAGAGAAATTGCTATGATGAAACTGATGAATCATCCAAACATTTTGCGGCTTTACGATGTCTATCAGGGCAATAACGAACTATACCTTATTCTCGAGTATGTTCAAGGTGGCGAACTGTTTGACTTTCTATGCAACAAAGGTTCCTTATCCAGAGAGGAAGCCCTTCCATTTTTCAAGCAGATCATCTATGGACTCAACTATGCTCACACATTTTCTATCATTCATCGAGACCTAAAGCCCGAAAACATTCTTATTGCTTCTTTATCTCCTCCTCTTATCAAAATCGCAGATTGGGGTATGGCAGCATTCGCACCTCCCTCTGTTCAGCTTGAAACCAGCTGTGGCTCTCCTCATTACGCCAGTCCCGAGATAGTCAGAGGACACAGCTATCACGGTAACGCTACCGACATTTGGAGTTGCGGTGTCATCCTCTTTGCCCTTCTCACAGGAAAACTTCCGTTCGACGATGCAGACATTCAGGTCCTTCTAAAGAAGGTGAAACGTGGTCGTTACACTATGCCTGAAAAGCTTGATCCGGTTGCGCGCGATCTCATTAGCAGGATGCTGGTCATCGATCCTAGCCAACGCATCACGGTAAAAATATTACATGCATAGATCTTAATACTAACTGTGATGCAGATACCCCAAATTCTCTCTCATCCTTGGATCAAAGGGCCCTCTCCTTCGCCTATTTTGCGCTCGGCAGGAAGCGAGTCTTTACTACCCCCATCTCCAAGCACCCTTGCCCGTCCCGTTGCTCACTCAGACCTCATCGACCCAGAACTCTTCAAATCGCTCTGTATCATCTGGGGTCGTCACGCAGATCCTGACGGAAAGAACGTCATGCAGGAATTATGCGCACCACCAGAGCACGGTGTGCTCTCCAAGGCCTTCTACTTCCTTCTCGGAAAGTATCGCGATGAGAAGTCCAGATCTGGCGACTTGGAGATCGGCAACGTACAGTCCAAGTACAAACTCCCTACTCTTGACTTTGACGCGGGCTGGAAGCTTAACAGAGTCGAGATGGATGGTATCCTGGAACGTGAAAGGAAGCTAGCTCATTCGCGAGCTAAAACCAATGCGCCTATCTCAGTATCAAGCCCAGCTCCTCCTATTGTGACTCGCGGCCTCACCACTTCGAGAGAGCGACCAGCGTCACCCGGTGGCCCGCGAACCCCCACCAAAAAGCAACGTGCTTCTCATCATGATTATTTTACAGCCCCTCAGACCTATACCGCAACAAGATCCGCCTCGTCAAAGCCAACCAAATCTGAACCTTTGCAGCCCATCATGAAACATGGACACGCCTATCACCCACAGTCTGAAATCGCTGGTGTACGTTTCTTCCAGCAACCTCAGCCTCAGCGGATTTCTACTACCCATCGATATTCACGCCCAGTGTCCACTCTAGTAGCTTCATCTACCCCTGCATCCCCTCTATGCTCACCTCCGCGACCGGTATCCGTCAGTCCACGATTGCCGTTGCTGACTCCCCCGAAGACGCCGAATCGTGATCTGCAGAAGACCATGAACGAGCTTGCAGATCGGGTCAATGAACTAGTGGTCCTTGCAGAGAGTACGCCTACTCGTGGACGCACTGGACGCCCGGCAGCAAGGAAAACCAGTGTCCCTAGCCAGGGTAAGGAAAACCGAAGCATAGAGGACGAAAGCTGGAGCCACCTTGAAAATGACGAGGTGCGATCACCGTTGCTTGGTAGACGCGCTGTGGGTCGAGAAATTGGTAATGGAATTGGTGAGGCAAAAGGTAGCAAGGAGAAGAGGGTGAGACGTAGGTGTTTGGCAACCATTAATGATCCTTTGCTGACGGTTGGCTCTGCAGCACCTCCATTGGACTTTACGTCTTTAGCACGAAAACGATCTTCTATCTCTGCCGTCGCCACTCCTACTACACCCTCTCCTGCTCCCGTCTCCGCTAAACGCTTAGCATCTCCTGTTGTTGGCGAATTCAAAGGTTGGTTTTCAAACCTTTTCAATTGGAAGAACCAGCCTAACGCCGGAGTTCTCTATTCTCCTGACGACATACACAAGACACGATTCGAGGTTGGCAGATTGTTACAAGGCTTGGGCATTTCATTCGGAGCTACCGGCGGATCAGATGGTGTTAGTGACGACTTTGTGTTGAAATGCCAGGTTCAGGAAAACGTCCACCTTAATCTCAAGGGCCTCCGCTTTCGCGTTGAGTTTACATCCACTCAGCAAACACTTTCTTCCCCGGCTTCCCCAAATGCAAGTCTTATCCCTCCTCCTCCACATGGTCGCTGGCGCGGTAGTATGCTGCCTGTCAAGAACGCTGCTTTCAGCACTCCACCGAGTCCTAATCTCTGTTTCTCGAATGAGAGCTCAACTGCTATCGTTCTGATTTTTGAGAAAGGGTCTATGTCGACCTTCAAAGCTGTTTGGGAGCGGTTGAAGTTAAACTATGGCGAGGTCCCTGCCGAGTATCCGTGTTTCAGTCCTATGATAGCCACTACGCCTGTGATGGAAATCTCTCAGAGATTTGCGGTTTGAGTTACCATTCAATTCTCTGCGGACAAACTAGACTAGACAATTTTGTATTTTGTATTTTTGTATCGTGCATCCTATTTGTACGCATACTAGACTGTAGACATTCCCTCTGTATTTCTGGTGCGAAGACGTTCCTTACCAAACGGTAAACTGGGAGATAACTAGGTTTCTACATCAAACCTAGGTTTACCAGCCTTCATCCTAATACGTTCCCCATATCGCATCATAATGCCCACCGGAATAAAAAATAGAAAAGATACGAGCGCATAAGTCAGACCAGAAAGCTGAAACCCTACTTTCGTCCCGAAGGGAATCGACCAAAATCCCACAGTGAACCCCATCATCTGACGAATAAAATTCAGCATTTGGATACTGTGAGAAGCTTGGGGTTTGTAACAATCGACAACATATGCGATAGCCTGGAAGCAGCCAAAATAAGCGTACAGGTAAGAGTTCATTACGCCTTACCGGTGTGGTAATAACCTGAACGGCAAAACAGGTCACTCCCATTGCAATACACGCTCCAACCCAACTGTTCTGAATGGAATGAAACCTGAGCATCGCTCCGAAAATGACCAAGCCAATAGGCATTAAGGTAAAGCCAGACCACATAGCATGCAGTCTCGACTCGGGTTTCACTTTTCCGTTTGCGCGCTTACGGGCGGAACGCATCAGTTTGTCAGTTACCGGCCCTGCAACTATCTCGCCCAGAACTCCACCTACTGTTGTTGAAACGGACAGGGCAACACCTGTGTGGGCGGAGTTCCAGCCATAGAATGTGTGAAAGAGTGCCTGTGTAGAGATAGTGAATGGATTGGAAGACATAGGTTGAATGATTTTACCGATACAGTCTGGGCAGGCATGACGCTGCCCAGTGTGAAGCAGACTCCAGAGTATAGCCCAACAGCAAGGATCGGTGGATATTGAAGCCTAATGGATAAATTTATTATAGACGGAAATGGAAATGTGGCTTACATCTGAATCGGCCTTGCGAAATCTACCAATCGTAGATGCCGGTGAGGGGACTTGAATCCCCAGAGGCGGCGCTCGGCCAGGTACGTATTTTGACCCTTTGAAGATTCAAGCCCGACCTCTCGAAGATACAGTGTCTCAGGGAAGCCCACTAAAAGCATGAGTAGACATGCTGAAGCAGCAATACTGGGCAGGATCAGTGTCCAACGCCAGGAGATGAATGTGGCGACATAGCCTCCAGGAAGGGAGGCAACGTGAGGGCCATTAACAAGAGCCACAGTGGCAATTCCAATCATTTTACCGCGTTCATGAAGATAGAAAACATCACCTGTACGTCAGCCTGAGTGTAAGTATATGATGGGGTGAAAGTACGCACTCATGACCAACGCGGTCAAGACGAAGCCAGCACCATGCCCGAGGCCAGCAAACACTCGACCAACTGTGGCACCAGTCAGCTAGAGCATGAGATACGGAGTAAACTGACTGACCCAGTACACCATTGTACGATTTCGCGAATGAGCTACCGAACCCAGCAACGACTGCTAAAGTTTGGGCAAATAGAAGAACGGGGCGTCTGCCATAAACATCGGCGAGTGGAGACCAGAGAAAGGATGCGACACCAGCACCGGCAATAGAAGAAGTGCCTATAAAGGAGGCTTGCACAGCAGTTTTGTCGAGTGCGATGCCGACCTGTGCATCTGTACGACGCGTGAGATGACTGTTGGAACGGAAGATGGTCAGACAGACAGGCTGGGTTCATGACTGCCAATGAGAAGCTGCCAAAGAAAGCCAAGGTAGACATGATAACTAGGATCATAATTTTTTTGCGATATGGCCAGTTCAGTGGATCATTAGGGTCATCAGAGGGCTGGGGTATAAGAGGCAAGCCATGACGGTCGAGTTTCACTGATTCTTCAAGAGAGCTCTCCTCTTCGATGGCATGCTTTTCTGGATCAGACATGATTGGAATGCCAAGTAGGTTCAAGAGAGAAAGCCTGAGTGAACCCACTTGGCTAATTTTAAGTTCAGGCTAAGAACAAACATGAACATACAACACGTCTGAATTTCGGAATTATGCACCCACGTCCGCAGCATTGATGTTCCCCGGATTTCCAAGCGTGTATCATTTTAGCGGCCAATCGAAAGATCTCTTGTGCCTTAATTGTTAACGGGTTGTTCCCAAACAGTTTGATACTCCTTGTCCCGTCATGCTTGGCAAAATAATCCTTGAAGAGGCGTACAATCTCCCTCGACTCGCCGAGGCTGCTGCTTTCTATGCTTCTACTGACGCGGCTGGTAAACTTGTCAACAATATAGTAGACATCAAGGGCCGTCTGGCAGAAATGGACGAATACGTACGTCTGATAGAATGTTTGAAGTGTGCTTGACCTCTGTGATACAGGGCGTCGAGATGCAGGTCTTGTCTCTTACCGCTCCAGGAACTCAGGGTGAATTCTTGCCACTGTCGCAATACATTGATGAGCGCTTACTAAGTGTCATACAGGTGAAGGTGATCCGACATCAGCTAAAGAACTAGCTATCGAAGCCAACAATTGGATCCATGACCAGATAAAAGACCACAGAAATCGCTTTGTCGCTTTTGCTGCAGTATCAATGCACAACGTTGCAGACGCATCTGACGAACTGAGACGCTGTGTGAACGAGTTAGGCATGGTGGGAGCAATGCTCAACGACTACCAGTCCATCAATCCCCACGCACCGACTGCGCACTTGGCAGAGAATGGTGTTCATGGAGAGCCTACTAAACGACTTTATTATGATGATCCCATGTACGACCCTTTTTGGGCAACCTGCGTAGAGTTGGGGGTGCCCGTGTATATGTAAGTCTGCTTTACTGCTTTTTGGCGTTTGTTTAATCACTTATACAAGACATCCCCGACTGCATGAGGGTGAGTTTTGGGAGAAAAGACCGCACTTGAGAGCCAGCACCCACGGATTCAAGAGTCAGCTCTCTACTCATATTCTTGCTATAGCAACGCAAGTCCTTGTATCTCAAGCCTTTTACAGTCTAACTCAGCTGCAGCTCCGGCGTATTTGACCGATTTCCCAAACTCCAATGTAAGGAAATACCTCGTACATTATTGTCCTGATGACCCCTACTAGTGATCTTTGGGCATATGAGCGAGGGTATTGTCGCCGACCTATGGCGATTCGACCACAAACTCGATAGGGCTAGATATCCAAAACTCAAAATGCGAAAGGATCGTACACTCAGGGACTACTTTTCTATGAACATGCACATTACTGTGAGACTCGATCCCGTTTCTTTAAATTCTAATCTGTTTTAGTCGTCTGGCCATTTTTCCACACCCACGTTGATACACTCGATCACAGAGATCGGCGCTTCTCGGATCTTGTTGTAAGCACTCCATCTCAGCATTGATCAATACCTACAAACCAACAGTTCTGTCGATTATCCATACGAATACTCCCTAAAAGAAGGATGTCAATGGTTCGACAAGGTCCCCATTGCCAATTCCGACAAAGTCGCAATCGGACGAACGAACGCACTAAAGCTGCTGAAACTAGATAAGATCATGGACGCAGAAAGGGACCTGTATGACCTCAAAGTTGGTGGCTTGGAAGGGAATATCTATGGGCACGTCTGAATGTTGCATAAGCCAAAACTCAATTAGTGTTTGCAAAGCTCGTCGCGAGAAACTTTGTTGTAATGTCCAACCGGTGCCATCCAATACGTCATAGTATTGGCATGCGACAGACAACCCGAAATCTACCATTATACGGAACTACTCTCCTTGAACGACAAGCAGATATGTCTGTTCCAAAATTGGGAGTAACGTACAACTGAACGTTCAGCGGCGTGGACATATCGTGAATACGTTGAAGCTATATACGAGAAACCCTTCTAACCCGAGTTAAGATTCCAGGTTTGGAGGATTTGGAGGAAGGTGAGGGCAGTGAGGGCAGTGAGGGAAGTGGCTTGTGAACTTGCGGTTCCTCGGGGTACGCGTTGAAAGGGTCATGGTCCGGCAAAGGAAATGGCAGGTCAGCCTTCGCATAGGCATGTTCAGATACCACTTCCCAGTGTGGAGGATGTTTGCTTATCAAACTGGGGGGCTGGCGTGTATGAGCAATTGATATGAGCTTCGGAACAAGCTCACAGGAGGCGGAAACTGTTTGAGAATGTTACTCAATTTCCCTGGTGAACTACTCAAAGGACGCTGCCCAGGATGCCTCAGATGCTGGTATCATAGTATGAGTAACCAGAAATATGGGCTTGGGAATAAGCTTACAGTGTTCTGCGAGGCAGGTGTACTAGGAGTTTGACTCCCAGATGCCTTCTTGTCCAGCTTTGAAATTTGAGCAATCAAAATGCAAATCTGACTGAAGCTTACTGGCATGTCACCCCCCCGACGTTCTATAGTGGAAAGACTATTAGCATCATGAACGCTTGATGCAGGTCAGCAACGCTAACAACATTAGGCCAAGAAAGAATCTTACATAGGAAGAGCAGATGCATGTAGCAACTCCAAAGCAAGGAGGGCCAATGACAGAAGACGATAAGAGGGCAAGTGCATTTTTCAAAGTGAGGCCAGCTGAGAGAAACCATATTTTAGGGCTTCTTTTTATTTGCGCATCAATGATAAGCTGATAAAGATTGCCGGATCCTCAAAACGGCATTTGCCTCTGGGGTCCTGGCACTCCGTGACTGTCAGAGCGTGACTCGAAGTAGGATTCACCAGACATTATGATGAAATAACTGGCAGTCAAAGGAACTCGGCCTATTCAACACTTGAGAGTCCAGGAGAGGTAACGCAACCGATGTGCAATTTTCGGCAAGTACTGCCGAATCATCGGCGCTTATCAATACTATTAGGGTCTCAAGAGGTTAAATATACAACTTGAAGGTACGAAAGGCAGCCCTTAGAAGAGAAACTCGTAGCATCAGATTACAATGTGAGCTGCTGCTTTTGTGCCAGTGGCGGCAGCACAAGATGCTTGCCAGGCGGCGCCTTGAAGGAGTCGTTCGGATCACACCGAGTCGGTAAGCATCGGCAATCATAATTGTCCCACAGTCATGAGAACACACATCAGTCAATATCGTAATCCCCTGATGGATAACGTAGCCGTGGATATGTAAACTGCCGGCGGTCAGTGCATATTGATATTATCTAGAGCTCAAGTAGGAAACTTTGCCTTTAGACTCGCAACTCTTTCCAGCTGCCCTCTGCTGCCTCTCGTCTCACTGCTCAAATAAGTCCCTAGCAACGACATTGATACCAGGGCAATCGTCGACAAACGGGCATCGGAGCTCCAGGATGACAATCGTTCACTCATGAAATCATTGAGCACGTTCGCCAGGACTATGAATGTGTTTCACATTAGCGTGGCCCCGACCCCACCTTGCCCGATATTTTCAATCCCAAATTTGCTATTGGAGAGGCCACCGCTTTCTACAACAACAAAAAAAAACAGGATTTTCAGCTATTTTTCGAGGTCGCTCGGAAAGTCCGGACAAAATCGCAAAAGCTTCGGGAGGGCACCCTAGATTTTTCTGAAACGACCTTTTAGAGTATTATCAGGAGTCCTGGCATCGGCCGTCGTCTCGACTTCCGATGTTCCTGAGAAGCCAATGTATTGAATTCCTAGAAATGAAAGAGCAGCTTGATTCAAAGGTGCGTACATCATAAAGCATCTCACTGTAAAATTGAGTCTTTGCACGATTGGTAGCTACTCACGAGATGATTATCCCTTTCATCACAACCACGGAGTTGATTCCTGTCAGTTTCTTTTTAGAAGTAATTTCTTGATTCTTTACATGCCTTTCGATAGGCTCAATTTGCAGATTCAGAGAAGGGGATGCCAGGGGATGCCAGGGGTTTCTGTAATGAATCTGTTAAGAACAACATCGGAAAGGTTGATAGAGTAAATTGAACGCGCGCGAGACCAGGATGGTAATACGTAAGTAAGCTTATCCATGTTGCGTCTCAGGGGCGTTTGTGATCAAAGTAACCTCGAAGCTATGTATTGTAATCCCCAAAAGGGTTAACTGGATCAACGACGGATGCCAAAGGACGAGTCTGAATGCCAGGTCGGGGACATCTGACAACTAACCTAGGCAGCAGTATCAGATAATTTTGCTCTTTACCTCGTATGATGTTGGTTGCGGAGATGGTAGTTCTGTTCAACTAGCTTCTTGCCATCTGCCGCAATGGCAGGCAGATGAGTCTTAATGAAAGCCTCTATGAAGTCCTGACCGTCGAATAATGCGCACTTCTCGTCATTGGGGCCAGAGACGGGTATCTGAGCTTCGATTTTCAGAAAGGAGGGTAGAGTCTGAAGCTACAACTTGGATGTTGGCTGCTGAAGCAAGAACTTGGAGTTTCTTGAAGATAACCCCAGAATCGGGAAGAAAAGGAAGTTGTATGGGAAAGAGGCGTATGCTGGACAGCGAAGACGGTGATATAATTGGTGTTCGGGACACCGCTGTCAGTGAAGGCGAATTTGATGGAAGGAAATTCCAAAGACACATAACGACACGAGATTTGAAATTTAAATAGCCCGTATTCATCGTACTGCTTGGTCATTGGCTCTAGGGGTTGCGATAGGTGTTCATTACCAAATAGAGGAAATCCGATTCCGTGTACAAGGTGTCACCCGTGTATAGGAAACGGTTCACGCAGTGGACTAGTTGCCAATAGAGGGATATTGAAAGGATGCAGCCCATGGCGCCAGCAAAGGCTAGTGTACCAAGTACCAAATACGTTCGGAACAGAGTTGTTACGTTATGCTCAGGACCTCGTGACTTGCAACCCCGGCCGCCATCTCTCTCAGAATCCAGGACCATAGGCTACCTCTTGTTCGCGAATTGACTTCTGTGATTGACCAAAATAAACGTCTTTCTTGCAGAGACAGCCTCGTGAGTACGCTGATGGTGGCACACAAACTGCACCTGACTGCACCCGTGCATGATTTTCTTGGCATGTTACTTACAGGCCACGTAAACTGATAGTGGCGAATCGAAAATTAAAATTGCGCGACATCGCGTGTTCCGATTTAATTCTTTGTTCTCAAAGTCGAAGCGAAAGGTTCCATCTTGGTTCCTTAGTCCCTGGTTTATGCGAGCTGTCGAATCTTTGGTTCCTGCTGTTTGATTTGTGGTTTAAGACGTCTTTGAATGGGTGATGGTCTCATGCCAGTCAGAGCGAGACATCCAGCGCGATTCTTGTACTGTTACAGGTACGAGGGGAGGCCGTTGATCGCAAATGAGATAACGTAGCTGGGGTCTATTTCATATTGGCCATCAATCGTTAAAAGGGACCCACCGACGATCCGTGACATCATGTCGAGACGTCGAAGACAGTCGAGCTCGGGAGGGGATGAAACGTCGAGCGGGAAGGATACTAGTCTTGATTGGGGTGCTGCCCTGGCCTAGACCTTGATGCTTCTTAGATGATCTACTGGCAAATGTTAGGAGTGATTCCGTCTTTGCAGTTGACCAATAACACCGAAATATCCGGGGGCCCAGACCGTTCCTGTGGCCAGCATTGTCGCAAGCGTAGAAGTCGTTCCTTGAACCTTGACTCGCCTGACAGGACTGATTGACTGATAGCAAACGGCTGAACGGCAATAGGCCCTTACAAAGTTAAACAAACTGAATTCGATACAAGGTCAGGGCAAAATCAGTAACAGGTATAAAAGGCATTGTGAAAACTGATTCTTGGTGCAGTAAAAGATGATTCGCTTCGACAATGTGCCACCTGAAGTCGTGCAGGCCATGTGTACGCCTATGCATCTGGTATTGCCAGCAGTAATAAACTCTCCGACTGGCCATCCCACAGGGGCTCTATATATCGGCTCCATGTCTGCACTACACGACACTGACCTCCTCCGAGATCATTCAGTGACCCATCTTGTGCAGGTCCTCGATGTTCCCTGGCTTCCTTCCAATTCGAACGGCATGAATTGCTACAGAATCGATGTACTCGATTCCAGTAGCACCGATCTCAGACCTTACTTGGAGCCCGCTTGTAACTGGATACAGTCCGCTCTGTTGAGTGGTAGAACAGTACTGGTCCATTGTCAGCAGGGCATATCTCGTTCCGCCGCTATAGTCGTTGCATATCTTATCCGCTTTCGTGGCATGAATTACGACGAGGCTATGGGTTTTCTCAGAACCAGACGTGCCTGCGTGAAGCCCAACTCTGGCTTTGTGAGGATATTGAGGGAATGGGACGCGTTCTGGAAGGCTGCAGCAGCTTCAGCCTCAAGACCAGGAATGCAGCGCAGGTTTACCACATAGTCTTTGCATTCATTGCTAACATGCGCACTCACTTGCGCGTCCATTAAAAAAGCTTCGTTGCTTGTCGCATGGCAGGTCGTCCCACTCAGGCTGCAGCCATATACTTTTCAAACCCAACGGCCTGCATAGACACCTGGCTTGCTCCCCCTGTATCCACGTATCCACGTATGTTGTATGGATTTTGATATTCGTATTTAAGTATCCATGTATCGGGCTCATTGATAAACGATTATTCAATACTTAATCGATTGCTATTTTATTTTTCCTATCTGCATATGTGCGATGTTTGTCCTTGTTTATCAAAGGGTCTCTAACGGCTAACGAACGGAGACTGCGCGAATCTGCGCGCAGAGAGAATGTCCTGAACAACTGAGATCCTATTGGCTATGGAATCGGTCATAAACCCGCTCCTGCTCATCTTCCTGGCCTGAACATGTCCCAGTTTCCTTCTACCATCGAAGCTGCTGCTATCAGACAGGTTGGGCGCCAACATTATCTGGATTTATAATAACAGTTGTTGCAGACAGGCGGCTTTGAAGTCCTTGAAAAGCT
Organism: Megacollybia marginata; assembly: GCA_003313965.1. Classification (NCBI taxonomy): domain Eukaryota; kingdom Fungi; phylum Basidiomycota; class Agaricomycetes; order Agaricales; family Porotheleaceae; genus Megacollybia; species Megacollybia marginata. Next base: position 29,468 of record QLOY01007915.1, read on the forward strand.
CACTCTTCCGTTCCCAAATGTCCAACCTGGAGATATTGTCATCAGGGTAGCATCGCATCTACTTAGCAGCCAGCAATTAACATGTGTCAGATTCAATACATGGGTGTCAATTTTATCGACACCTACTATCGGTACGTCTCTCCGTTATTTGTTCCAACATCGATATACTTCCTATCAGAAAAGGCCTTTATCCGGTCAAACAGTTTCCTGCGGTGCTTGGATCAGAAGCCTCGGGCACTGTTGTCGCGCTTCCGACAGACCCCGAGATTTTGAATGATCCTGTATTCAAAAGACGTAACTACGCTATTGGAGCCAAAGTCGTTGTGGCAAGTGTCTCAGGCCCCGGCTCGGAAATCAGTCTCATCGCATCTTCAGGATATCCTTGGTGTGCACGCCAGCTACATCTCCATCCCATGGCTCTCAGTCTATCCGATCCCATCTGTAATGTCTTTGCGCGAGGCTGCCGCCGCCGCCGTCCAATTATTCACTACGCTTACATTCTTCGAAGACGCGTACAAAGTCGAAAGGGGCGATACAATCCTAATCCACACTATCGCTGGTGGACTTGGACTGATGATGTGTCAGTTGGCAAAGTTCCGTGGAGCGACGGTTATAGGAACAACGTCTACAAAGGAAAAAGCAGAACTTGCGGAAGAACATGGGGCAGATCATGTCATTCTCTACACTTCAGAAAACACAGTCGAAAGGGTACTGGAAATCACCAATGGACAAGGTGTTCATGCCGTATACGATGGAGTCGGAAAAGACACGCAAGTCTTCTTTCACCCCAGGTGCTTCCGACTGATAGAAAACTAGGTTTGATTCCAACTTTAAGGTGTTGCGAAGAAAAGGCACATTGGTATCTGTCGGCAACGCTTCCGGTGCAGTGCCACCATTCGAGCCAATCAGATTAGCGGAGAAGAATATCAAACTTGTTCGTCCCACGTGAGTCAAGTATATCATCCTACCCCATCTCGTCTCAATCTTCAGAATGGCAAACTACCTCGTTATCCCAGATGAGGTTCACCACTACGGTTTGGTGGGTCTTTCTCTGACATTCGCTGTTGGCTCGGCTCACCTTCTACAGATGATCAACGATCTAGTGGAGAAGCATGCATTCAGGATTAACATATACAAGGATTATCCCTTCACCACCGAGGGAATTCAGCAAGCACAGAAGGACTTGACAGGAGGAAAGACGATAGGCAAGTTGTTGATCAAGGTAGCCGATGATTGACTACCCTACTTGTCGTCTTCTTTGTTGAGCGACATGAATGGTTGTATTCCAACATGCATCAATGTTTCCATATAGGCTGGACGTGAAGCATCCCGTCTGAAACCAAGTTTTATCATAGACTATCTATACTTTATTATGCGGCCCTTCCGATATTTTTGGTTATATTGGTCACTCTGCTGCATGATTTGTTCCCTACTGTGTTCCTGAGCATCGTTCTCAGACTGTCCCACCTGGTGAACAAATTAGAATCTGGTTCAACATAGTCATGGTTTGTTTAATACCGTAGGGTATCTTCTGTCGAAGCCTTCGTTGACTTGGGGCAACGTCGGGCCTCCGAGTGCCTCTCTTCTCTTTGCCGAGAATTCCTTGCCTCCCCCGACCTGCATCTGTCGCTCTGCCGCTGAAACTTGTGGCGGTGCGACATATGGGGGTCGTTTGCCGGACGCAGAAGATCCTGGCCGTGATTGTGTGCCAGTAATGCCGGACTTGGGTGGGGGTTTGTGCTGGTCGGACCGGAAAGAAGGGATCGCAACAACTCCTTGGGATTTTCCACTTCTCGCCTGTTGCTCCTCCTGCCACTTTGCACGTATAATCTTCATTTCCTCCTCTGTAGGGGGCTTTTGGATTACAGGATTTTTACTCTGCGGGCTCCAAGGTTGGGGCGTAGAAGAAGTGTCACCGTGTCGTGCAACAAGGCGCCCAACATTGCGATCGTCAGAGAACGTGTCAGTCGAAATCGAAAAAAAATTGAAATCGTGCTTGCTGAGGGTAGGAAGGCAAACAGCCGATGAAACATGATAAAGTAATAGAACCGTAGCCACCCAGTGGGCACGATAAAAGAAGAAATGCATTTTTGAGACCAGCTGAAGAATTTAGTGCTGAGACGGACATCTTTTATATTTCGATAAGTTAGGTTATTTATGTCTGTTACACGTTACATCAATTTGATTGATGATCGCCGAGTTGACCAGTTGCGCCGGACATCTTCTACATAAACAGGACGATTTTAATTTTTGAAGCCTCTACTTGATCAACAATAATGGTCATTTGACCGGGTATCAGTGTCGTTGCTAGGGAAGTTGAGCAAAATTGTTATGAATGAGATGGCCATATTGATTCGGCACGATGGCACTCAGTAAATGATCCCGTTTAGGAACAGTGCCATCCTCCCAGTCTAAGACTCTAAGCTCAGTCTTTCTAAGGGGGGAATACAAATCGTGTCACTGAGGCATGAAATTGTGGAAACGTTTGTAACCGTACAGCTGAGGTTGATGGCGACTGATATAAAGAATGACGAACCACATCACAATTCATTAATATTCATTATTGACGAATCCAAAGACTGTCGATGCATCACTTCGACAAGGCCTTCATCACTTTTTTTTTCAAGTCGTGCTCTTTGTGCGTATTCAGGCTACATACCTTGAGATTGCACTTCAAGTTTTCCCTCAACCTTTGTCAACTCTGACTTGTCAACCAACCTCAGGCCCCGGGAACCTCCCCTGGGGCTCCAGCGAAAAATTGCGGATTTTAGGGCCCGAAAATCCAAAAATCCCTGGCGGAAATTTGCGGATTTGGGCCCATTTTGGCCAGATCCCCGGCGAATTTTGCGGATTTGAGGCCTTGGTGGCAAGGGTTTCAGCTAGTCTCTCCTAGCCAGACGTATCCACGATCGCTTGTGACATTGGGACGGGCGATGTGGATATTCGTAAGGAGCCATCCGGCCTTTTCCATTTGTTCAAACTCACCCGGGAATCCTGAACGGCTCAACAACCATGCCATGAGCGCTCGTGAGGGGCGCAACTCGAAAATTTAGTGAAGGGGCTAAAATTTCCGCTTTTGGAGATATGTTATATCACGTGGTGTGACAGGGTTACCAAATCCCAGAAAAATTTCGCCGGAGCCTTAGGGGAGGTTCCCGGGGCCTCCAACCTCCCTGTTGACCCCACGTAACGTTCACTGCTGCGGAGATTTTGGGCTCGGTTAGAACGCATTTTGGGATGCTCCTTGGGATAGCAAGGTAGCTTGGGAGGAACCGGCGGGGGCATCTTAGGAAGGGAAGGCACCTCTTGAAGCTTGTCTCTCCGCTTGTGAGCGGAAATATCTTGGCTGACTTTATTTACAAGAGGTGAGTAACAGATTTGCCAACAACGGCTAGACTTACATGGTAGGAAGAAGACTTGCAACAGAAATAGCAACAATGGAAGAATGAAACGCAGGAGGCACGTTTCTAAACGAGACTTCACAGGATCCCCACTAAAGAACTCTGCATGAGGTGGTATCCGATTTATGTTTAAAGGAGTGGTTGGAAGATATATCTCCTTCCATGAGAGCAGTGATATGGTCAAGTCAGATCGTTTAGGAAGATAGTATCGTAGACGTCCAGTGGGAACAAGTAGGGTATTGACCAACCATTCGATAGTCTTTCGAACTGTAAGGGGCAGAATTGACAGATCCTCCTCGGTACTAGGTATACAGACAAGCATTGAGATGACTTACTGGTTTTGTAAGAGCGAAAGAGCAAGCGTACAATAAAGTGAAACCGGACGCAGACAGCGCTGTCAACATTACCGATTGTGCCTAACGCAACGAGAGGAACGCTGGCTGCCACTGTTGTCAGTAAACAGAGAGCGGCACACAACGGATAAGAAGACCTGCAAATCCGACTACTGAAGGAGGGTCAAAGTGCTGCAATCTGAAAAGGGCTACGACAGTCTTGAGACACGATGCAGAGGCTTGACGGACACAATCATCCCTCGGTGCTAAGAGGTATTTTTTGACAGCAGAGAAGAGCGGTGCATTCAAAAGGACAGGAAGAAAGCTACATTCACGCCGTTGAACCCCCCAGATGGGAGGACAAACCGGACCTGGTTTTGGAAAGAGACGAGAAGGCTAGGGAAAGAGAAGTCGAAGATCATGGACTGGTATAGATGATGGTGACACTTGTTGAGGCTTGTGGCGTGCGCTCCTCGTGATGATAACCAGTTTTCTGCTCCATTTTGGAGCCGACTTCGATGATTCCTTTTCGATAAGATCAATGACCCCTCGGAGGTTTCGGTGTTGACAAGAGCCAGATCCCTACTAGTATGTCAGTACGTCGTTCGAACCAAGAGACTTGTCAGTCTCGGGCGCTGAAGCATCTCCGAAGGAAAAATTCTGTCAGTTTGAACTTTAGAGGGCGCACATATGGCAAGGGTACACCTGTTTGTGCGACAGCAAGGCGATGGACAGGGATAATGGGGAGACGGTGCGATCATTTGTCATTTGAAAGATCATAACGCAATCCCGAGAGAAAGAGAAGCACTTCTATTATCCTCTCTGCCTTGTTCTACTTACACAAATCACCAATAGATGACACGACATAATCAGGTCGGACAGGCGAAGCCTTCGGTCCAAAAACCTCTTCTTCAGTCGATATGCCTAGGCGAAAAAAACTTCAGATTCTGCCGGTAGATTCGGAAACCTACCAGTCAAAACAAGCAATGTCCCCAATCCCCCAGCTTGTCCAAAGAGAATATCGGTGTTGAGTCTATCGCCTACCATAATCGTTCGGTCGGAGTCAAAATCGACCCTGAATTAAGGATGAGGGCTAGGTTGTAACAGGAGAACAAAGAGCCTACTTTGCTCTGATAGCATCCAACATGGTCTTAGCAGGTTTTCCCACCGAAACGGGAGGTTTGCCTAGTGCATAGCTTAGCGGCGCCCAAATTGCCCCTGCCCCTGGAAGGACCAACCCATTCGACGTAGGGTAAGTGCTATCTTCATTCGTAGCAATAAACTGACAATCTGGATTATGCGTTAGATAAAGAAAAGCCTTTGATAATTTGGTATAGTTGATCGCGGTATCTAGCCCACAGACGACCGCTGCGACGTCTGGATCGGGGATGTATGAGGATGGGGAGAAGGGTGTTAGGGTGCAGTCCGCTGGATCCTACCAAAAGAGGTGTGATTAGTTTAGTTTAACGCGCTAGGATACTTGCAGTTCCTCCGAGAAACGAGATTCCCTCGTTTTCGAGTTCTTCCTCGAGCCCTTTCATACCAATGACGTAGACCTTTTTGGTCTTGGGCAACTTGAGAACAGAGGAGATGTAGACCGCTGCGGCGTAAGCTGAGCCGAATATTTCGTCCTGAGACCGATCGTTTGCATTGAAGAGGCGATGGGGAGACCTTACGACATCTGCCTTGACACCTAATCTATCAAATTTGCCTTTGTAGTTTTTCCTCGACTTTGTAGCGTTGTTAGTGACGAATAAGATCTTTTTATCTACCGGCCAATCAATGGCGTCGTCGGTGAGGGACTGACGCACTCTTTTCTCTAAGAATCTCCAAGACCCGGACGGCCCCTTCGACAAGGTTCTCATCATGCCAGAGGACACCGTCACAATCAAACATCCATGTATCGTATTTGTCTATGAGGGCGGCGTATTCCTGTGCAGTGGAAAGACGCACTGTCATTGTGACGAGGTGAAGAATCACAAGATGTCCAAATCGGGTAAATGGAATTGACATTCTGCCAAATGCACGCGCGATGGAGGTATAGAGGCAATCCTTTTTTTATTTATTCTGTTCCCTCTGGGCGATAAGCACATCCTTTAGAACTCTCTATAGGAATACATATTCATAGGGTCTACCCTAGAACCAAAACCGACAAGTTTGAGACACGATGCTACTTCCAGGTCTATCATGGGCGCTTTGCTCCCGGATTAACTTATTTGTGAGACCTATCAACGCTGTTGGCCGCGGCCACGCGGTTTCCAACAGTTTGAAGACAAAGTACAAACGATATCAGAAACATTGCCTTACTGGTAGTTACATAACTCCCGTCTCATCAGGATCCTCCGTATCCACATTGATGGGGGAGCGTTCAAACCTGGATCTCCCCGAAATCGCTCTTTCAATTGTCTCCATCTGCTTTCCATTTTCATTACTCCCAGTGGGTTATAGAGCCTCGTCCAAACTTGAAAGAACTAGAATTTCGTCTATTGCATAAAAAACCGGCACTATTCCACTCCTCAGGGTAGGAGGGGGACCCAGGCTTTAGCCCGCTTGACGGGGTAGACATAATAGAGTTTTAAAAAGGGAAGAACTCGCCGCGTCCGATTTAATTCCTTGAGTTGGGATTTCGAGAGTGCGACGACAGAGAGGCTTCCATGGGGTGACATCTGGACGATGGAGGTTTCCGAAAGTCGATAAAGTATAGCGATGAACTTACCTTGAGAAACTCAAACCCGGTTATCTTTGTTGGGATTTTATACAAGGCATACAGCGCGATAACATCCTGTACGGACGCAATTCTAGAGTCCGCAGCCCAGAATCGATGAGAAAATAGATGGACAGACAGGCCTACTGAAATCGAAATGGCGGTAGCTCCAGAATTTCGCACACGCATGCGCGTGAGTAGGACTCGGCGCTGCAAAAACGAGATTAGTCTGGATGCCACAGGTGTCTTCTAGTTCTCTCGCAGCCTCAAGGCCGTCTTGAGTAGCTGAAATCTTGATCTCCCCGTTAGTCAACTGACCTCGAAATAAATACAGGGGGCGGCGTACTCCACTAATAAGAAGCCTCCTCTTTTGATTTCGTTGGAAAAGATGGATCAGTTTTCTAGCTTCACCAAGGAGTCCATATGAGTCTTTATGATAGCGGTGATCTATGAGTGTGATGTGGATTCCGCATGTTGCCTATTTCAATTACAAAGCGTGTTTCTGCTTCCAAAAGGAGGTCATCTGTGTTGGTGTTTGAATGTCACCCAGAGATGGTATTGAATGCTGTAGGCAGAGAAGGCGTCGAGTATGTCGGACGGGAGAGAGTCATGAGGCAAGCCACGACGTCGTATGAGAGCCTGCGAGACGAGAAACAGGAAAAGACACGTACTTTGGGAATGGAGAGTGTGGCCTAGGGCGAGAGAGAGTGGCATCGCAGTGTAACTGAATCACAAAGGATTGATTACTTCACGATAGCAAAGACAGCGAGGGTATAGTCTATTAAGAAAAATTCTATCTGGGCATTGGGGCCCTTTCTGAAGAATACGTATGATGCCAGCTGTCTATACCGCCGTTGTGTTCAGAAAAGGACGGTAGCGTATAATTATTTTGATTGTTTGAGGGCTGGGGGGGGGAGATTAGCGAACGGAATAATAAACCAGTAGGACTGACATAGTTGTCTTCTTCGACCTTGACAGAATAATTACTATAGTGACGTGGAGGTTGCATTTGGGCAGGCTGTAAATGTGATTACTAGGATCATACAGTTCACGCGGGGGTGAACGAGAAAAAGGAATACTCGCCGAAAACGGAGGACTTGAGGTTGAACTTGAGCCTGAGGGCGTATTTGGAAGCTGAAAAGGCGGGGCTGGGGGATGAAGATTGAAGAGAGAGCTATGACCTGAACCAGAATAATGACTATTAAGTGGTTGAGGAATTGTGAGGGGTGGTGGTGGTCTCGGAAGCAGGTCTGGTTCTGGAAGGTAGATGTCGTCGCTCATCTTCCTGCGCTTGTAGTCGCGAGCATCGCAGTACGGAGCGCGTGGAAGAGTGCGTCCTTCAGCGAGCATTCGTCGCAAATCGTCGTTCTCTTTCATCAGACGTGCGTTTTCCTGTTCCAACTCGCGAATTTTTACCAGCGGGGGCGGCAACGCTGCCAAGTCATCTGGAGTGCAACCCAGCGCAGTCTGAAGTTTTGTTACAGTCTGCTCGAGACTTTCGATGTAGGCCTTTCGTTTTGCGCGGTGTCTGGCCTGCGCCTTCGCATTACGGCTGCGTTCAGGGCGTTCAGACGTCGACATCAACGTCACGTAACAACAACCTCGCCTTATATCACAATCCTGAAACGCACAAACAGTACAAACAGAGCCAAACAAGCGGCATATCGGCACTCTCCATCTGGCAACCATCTAAGGGTCGTACCTTCCTTTGATCGGCGTCCTCATTCGGCATTTTCCGTGTTTCTTCTCCGCGATTCTGGTATACTGCTTCAATATGGTATAGTTCGTGCCAGTCACTATCCGAGCAATGCGGCCGCCTCCACCAAATGCACACCGCGGCGTTGTCGGTGACACCCTAGCAACAACACTGCAGTCACGGTGCCGAGTCAGAAATCTACTTGCGGTCCATTGCGCGGATGCAAAAACATTACCGTAACACCACCGACCAAAAACAGACACGTTTTACGGTATGTACTTACCATAGGATTTGCAGTACGACATGTAGCTTATCTCTCCGATTGCGCACTCAACGGTGGCCCTCTTCAAATATTAAAACGACTCCCGCCTGTCTGAAACTCGTACCATTCGGCACGTCCCGACTCCTTGTTCTCCAGACTCCCACAGAATATCCCCGATTACACCGTTCAATCGTCATCCCTGAAACCGCTCCATACAAATATCCGTCTTCTCACCTCTCCGTCCGCACAGAAAGCGTCTTCCATCGACGGTAGCGAAGTTGGAAGGAGAGCTTGTTCGACGTATAGTATCTTACCTTGAGATATCGATTCGATCTCAAGATTCCGAACCCGAAGTTTTTTTTTTAGAATGCAGCGGCGTAAATGATTCAATGAATAATCGTCCGGTCATCCCGACTATAGCGCGAGCAAGCACAGTATCTCCTGATAGACTGGCAGTGACCCCGTTGTAGGCTCCAATTTGCAAATAAATTGGTTGGCAAGGAAGCACATTAGGAATGTCCGACTCGGTATAAGGGGACACGTATAAAGGCGGGATGGGCGCCATCTAAAGAGGACCAGGGTTTGGAAATTTTTTTTTACTAGAATTGGCCCGCGGCCGCGGCCATAGCAAGCCCGTACTTGTGAGTTGAGCTTTGCAGAGGACTGCGTCCGATACATAGAGGTTATCGATGAGGTGATGCGTTGATCAGACAAAGAGAGTTTTACGATATTCATGACGAACCTCTCGAGAGGATTTGCGATTCCGTACCATTCACGACATGCTCAGAAGGATGGCATCAAAGGCAAATGCCGTCAATCGTCTATCTGTCTGAGGACGGGATCAATCGATGGTCCAAGGTCTTGCCGTTAATCAGCCTAATGACTTTTGACATAGCATGAATGAACCTACGAGGATCAAATTCGTTTCCTGAATAGTTTGTCGAAATAGGTTAGTCCCTTGATCTGGAACTTTTAGATGCACTTTGGTGGCGTCAACACTCACCGGTGCACCGTTTAACCCCTGTGTCAACTTCACCGAAGGAAGTACTGACCCACTGGAAGAATCGTCAGAGAGCTGTCTGCGTACTCACTGTAATACCAACATGCCGTGAATATCGTCAAAAATGGGACCAGAGTTCAATGAACATGATTGATTTTTTAAAATCTGACCCTGCCTATTCAGGCTTTGAATCAGGCCTGAGACACAAGGTAAAACTGTTTTGGATACAGACGGGCATCTTCTAAGCATACCGACGAACGCCGTCACGAGGTATGTTCAGCTTTGACTGAAGCAACTCAAAGAGAAAGAGAGGCATTTACGGTATATGCATTCCGTGAACATTCTAGAGTCTCGAGATGGAGAGGATTTGCGATCCATGACGATGCCGTGAAGAGTATCTGTTCTTTGAAGACAGAATCAATCGGCTCCTACTAGGCCTAATAGGTCGTGTTTTGACATACTTTGAAATTAAAACAGATGAATTGGCCCAGCGCTTTTGACACAGGAATTCTGCGGGGATAAAATTCCATTCTATGATTGCAATGGACACTCAGAAAAGGCTAGTCTCATCACTGCGGATTTCAAGCTATTTCGAGTTGGAGGTTTCTGAACGCCGACAGACTTGAAACAACGCTAGAGGCCAGGCCTGATTGACATGACATGGGACAAGACAAAAGAAATTTCTCACTGGTAGCCATATGGGAGCATTGAGGGCGAGGCACTTGGGCGGCACGTGAATTAATTAAGGAGCTTTCAAGATAAGCTAAAATACAATTGTTGATAAGTTGTTGCCTGTTCCTTTACTTGTTGATATCCTGCTGCTGGACTCCCTCCTCATGCTGAACGTTTCCCTGAGCCTGTTGACTCTTGTCACCGCTCACAGCACCAATAACAGACTCCTTCTTGCCCTCTAAACGGTCTTTGGTGCCTTCAACATATTCCTGGGCACGAGCGGCATTGTACTCGGCTTCGCCCGCGGCATGTTCTTCCTTCCCAGATTGTTGCCACGACTGGGCTCCGGTCAGGTTGCCGATCTAAATCGGTCAGTGAGGCTGTCGGCATGTGAAAAAGATCGTACCGTCTCGACGGCAGTTCCCTTAAGAGAGTGATATTGACCTGTGGTCTTGCTTGGATCGTTGCTTGAAGACATTGCAATTCGTAATTTAAGTCGATTCTGAAGAAAACCGACTCTCAGCATAGCGTATTTATGCTACGAGAGCACCACTGCGGTGGCTCCAATCGTCATTGCCAACATCATACTGATGTTAAGGTGACGCTGAAGACGCGTCAGACAGACACGTGATCATGGACAGTAGACCTTACCTTTTCCAGACGCAGTTGCGGGAGATGCAGACTGTCCTTTTCACGATGATCAGCCGCTATCATCAGAGAGAGAAGAGTGAAGTTTGAAAGTAGTAGGGAAAAATGATGAGACAACAAAGAAGCAAGAACTTGAAGGATATGAGAAATTGAGCGCATTTTCCGCAATTTTGAGCGGCTTTGAGACTGTTAATTATGCCCAGGCTTGAAAAAGCTACTGTATCTCCGATGATCTGTTGCCTGAGAGCGGCCCCCGCTTGCACACAGGACGACAACGTTAACTTCTACTGGTCTAACGGGGAAATTAAATCGGGCTTCCTGCTAAATCCAAATCTGGTCGACAAGGCGTTGCACCCAGGCCAAAGGCAAGCACATATCGTTCGGTGTGCGAATGCCTGTGATATTCGTTGTAAGACATGAAAGTCACCTGCAGTCGTGAGAATTTTGGGTACGCGTCAGTCACTTGCCACTTGTCACCATCATGTCCGCGTCGTGCACGCATCTTAAAGAAATCGGCCGATTTTCTGCGCCCAAGTTGTCTGATGCTGTACACAGAGAAGAATGTACGCAATGCTTCGATGGCCAGGATGGGCCTGATGGCATCGATGTTTGTCTTTCCTGCTTTAATGGTGGCTGTTGTGCCCAGGGCCACGCAAAGAATCACGTCCAGAAATCAGCACATAAGTGGACACTCAATATTAAGAGAATACAGAAACCAAAATCAACACGAGTAAGTCAAAATGGATCGATGGTGTGCCACTGACGTCCATCAAGGGCGACGAAGAACCCCCTACAAAAATCACAAAGCTTGCCATTGCAGAAGAACGCGATGAAGACAATTACGACTATGTCACGACTCTCAGATGTTGGCAATGTGCTCCAGACGGAAAGTTGCTTCCTGTTGCCCAGTCGGTTCCACAGGTATTACAACTTCATGTTTTGTCTTGTCTGACCCTTGCATAGTTAAAAGCAATAATAGACGGTATCATGCAATCTATGTCGTCAGCCCGACAGTCTGAAGTACAAGCATGGGAGGAAGAAATCAATCCATGCGAACATGCTCTTCTAGTTCAACAAGTGCCTAATCCTTCACTTGATCTCACCCAATGCTCTTCCTCTGGTTGCGGTCTCAAACAAAATCTTTGGCTCTGCCTTACTTGCGGCAATCTCGGTTGTGGACGCGCTCTTTACGGTGGTCTCGGAGGAAATGGACACGCCTTGGCTCATTACGAAGCCGCCAAGCATCCTGTTACTGTAAAACTTGGAACAATTACCCCAGAAGGTCACGCAGACCTTCACTGTTATCAATGTGATGAAGCTACACTCGATCCCAACCTTGCAGAACATTTGGCCACTTTCGGTATCAATGTATTAACACAGACCAAAACCGAGAAGAGCATGACCGAGCTCGTATTTATTTCCCTTTCCCCGCTTTCACTTGCTAATCTGTGCTAGCAAATTGAACACAATCTTAAATATGACTTTTCACTCACGACCGAGGACGGCAAAGCTCTCGAACCAGTCTTCGGCGAAGGGCTCACAGGTCTAGCAAACTTGGGTAACAGGTACATATACTTTGTCTTCTGAACGCGTTTCCAACGAGTGCGTCCCTTTAGTTGCTACATGGCCTCAGTTCTTCAAACTATCTTCTCCCTCCCCTCCTTTCAAAACCGTTACTTCCGAGACAACTACGTTTCCAAGCATTTTACAAGTTGCACCGAGCCTCTCCCCGCGGAATGTTTGGAATGCCAAATGTGCAAAGTTGCTGACGGATTGTTAAGCGGCAGGTACTCCAAACCTGCTTCTGGCGGGACCGCACCATCTGCAGAGACAAACCAGTCGAGTCAAACTCAGATTCCAGTTTTCCAAGCCGGTATACGTCCTTCAACGTTTAAAGCGTTGGTTGGCAAGGGTCATGTTGAGTTTAGTACCATGAAGCAGCAGGATGCCGAAGAGTTCTTGGGCTGGTTAGTCACTGCATTGAGACGAGAACAGAAAAGGCGCGGTGGTGAGGGTAGGTATGTTCACCTCATGTTTTCCTGCGTTCAACTACTTCCTAGATGCAACGAGTGTGTTATCATACAGCACCGAGCAACGCGTCCAGTGCTTAAATTGCAAGAGAGTAAGATATAAAATTGATGGACCAGTTGAGGTCCTTGGTGTTGGCATTGATGCTGTCCCCCTGCCTGCTTCGGAGAATGCCATGGATGTCGACGATACGAAGGACAAGGTGTCTTACAAGCCGGTTAACCTGGTCGACGCTATATCATCGCAAATACTTGGAAATGAGGTCTTGGAAGCATATCAGTGCGAAAGTTGCGCAAAACATGTTGAGGCGGTCAAGTAAGCCTCTTCCCGACTGTTTCACTCCTTTTCCAACTTTGCGCAGGCAACATAAGTTTGCATCTTTCCCAGAAGTTCTGGTCGTCCAAGTCAAGAAATTTCAGCTCGTAAACTGGGTTCCAACGAAGTTAGACGTGCCCGTTATCCTCCCTTCAACCGACACTCTCGAATTCACCGAACATTATCTTGGAAAGGGTTTACAGCCGGACGAAGAAGTGATGTCAGATTCACCTCCTCAACTCAAGCTTCCAGAGTTCAACCAAGGCGCATTGTCATTGTTGCAGAGCATGGGATTCCCTTTAATCCGATGTCAAAAGGCACTTCTTGCGACGGGAAACACGGATAACTCTGAAGTAGCTATGGAGTGGCTATTCAATCATATGGAAGATCCGACGATTGATGAACCCATTAAACCTTCAGATGTTCCTGGCGCTGCGCCAGCATCCGGTGTAGCGAATGAAGAGCAGATTGGGATGCTTGTAGAGATGGGTTTCACGAGCTCTCAAGCTAGGAAAGCATTAGTTGAGACACAGGGGAATGCTGAGAGGGCCGTGGAATGGCTATTCAGTCATCCTGATGATCCTGGTATGGAGGAAGGTGCTCCATCGTCCGAAGCCTCTGCCTCATCTTCGGCGCCAGCCACTGGCAAGTATGGATCGACAGATGTCCCAGTGAGGTACCGTCTTAAGGCGTTTATCTCGCATAAAGGACCGTCTGTCCATTCTGGACATTACGTCGCACATATTCAAGTCGGGGAGCAGTGGGTGCTGTTCAATGATGAGAAGGTGGTAAAAGCTGATGATGAGAGTGTGAAGGAGCTCAAAAGGCTGGCATATCTGTATGTTTTTGAGAAGGTATAAGTATTCAATCCAA
>QLOY01007923.1:0-14802 GCA_003313965.1 Megacollybia marginata
AAATTAATATAGGATACTTTAGTAAACATTTTGGGTTGCTTGATAGTCATGACCCAGGGCTGTGAATGGGCGATCGTTAAAGTTAACCTTTTAACATAGCAAACAAGTCGAGCATGTGACTGCAGGTATTTTTGGTTGCTCGTTCCTTTGTTCAAATTGTTTGTTTGCCTCGCCGCTGCATGCATATCACCTTTGTTAAATCCAACAATCTCTTTCTTGAAGATTGTGTACAATGACAGTATCAGGGTGCCAAATCTCATCTTTGTGTATGTTCAGCAGTGATGATAAAGCGATGATTGACCGGAAGTTGGATCCCGGATATGGATTGTTGATGTGGATCGTAACACGAGACCGATGTTTGCAAAAGGAAATATCCTCGAGTTTGCATCCATGCTTGATTAAAAATTCTTTTTACGGAAATGACAAGAAACGACATAAACCGGTTGCACTTGTGCCTGCATCCTGACGCAGCAAAAACTGTACTGGGGATCCTGGACAATAGCGGATCGTTGGTCCGAGTCGAGGGTGTATAACTCTCGGCGATGAAAAGCAGACGGTCTGCTTTCTACTGTGTGCGTAGTATCCCAGGCAGCGTTCGACCAATTCAAAAAGAAAACATCTGAAACTTGAATTGACCAATCAGCTATCTATGTGATGAATCGCTTTTTTAACATTATATCATAATCTACTACTCTATTAGTATTTTGTTCGAAGGGGCAACACTAAAGGTTCTCTGTATCTCAGGGTATCTCAATGCTCCAAACCCGGGCCAACCATACTGCTAAACACACCATCAGCATCTTCCAACAGCCTCTTGGGAGGCCCCTTTTCTACGATCTGACCATTGTTGAGGACCATGACCTATGATGCCGCTCAGTACTATCAAGATTTGATAAAGAGTATTACCTCATCATAGTCCATAATCGTCTCAAGTCTGTGTGCGATGGTAATCACAGTCCGATCGGCAAGTTCCTCTCGTATCAGTTTTTGAATCAGCTGGTCACTGTCACGGTCAACCGAACCTGCCACCAAAGTCAGAACGGATATAGTAAAGGACGAAACTGTGGACGGACTGGTCGCTTCATCCAACGCCACAATTTTACGATTTTGCAAAATCGCGCGAGCGAAGCACACTAAGACGGTTTATTGGAGAGGTTGAATCAGCAATGAGACGAAGAAACACTCACGTAACTGCTTCTGTCCCCGACTAAACCTCTCTCCATCCGAACTAACCACAAAATCCAACCCACCTTCTAACTGACTAATCATCTCCTTCATCTTGATCTTCTCCAGAATATCCCAGAGGTTTTTATCATCTACAGGACTCCGACCGTCATCGAAAGTGGGAACAAGATTATCCCTGATACTTGCATCGAATAAGAAGGGATCTTGAGGGATGATGGAGATGGATTCACGGAGAACGTCCGCAGGAATGTCTCTGAGGTTTACTCCGTCGATACGGATATCACCTTGAGAAGGATCCATGACGCGGAATAGAGACATGAGCAAGGTTGATTCTCCACTGCCTGAGCGACCGACAACGCCCAACTTGGTGCCAGCTGAGTCTGTGTTAGAAAGTCGGATTGACAGACTATACGACTAACCTTGAAGTGAGAAGTTGATGTCTCGAAGAGCTGGTTCCAATTCGGGACTACACGATGAGACGAAGCGATTAACAGAGGAGATACACCCACCGATATCGGACTGAAACATTCTCAAACGAAACACTTCCCACCTTGGGCCAATGCTTCAGTTTCGACAACTCTAGTGCTTCCTCATCATCCAAATTCTCAGGTTCGAGCTCTGAAAACTCTTTGACCCGCTCAATCGCCACAATACTCGTCTGCACACTCGCGAAGAAGTAAAGTATACGGTTTAGCGTTCCTAAGGATATGACAAAGAGAATTAACTCTCAACTAGGGTCTCTTACCGGAAAGAGTAACCAAATTACTCAACGCAACACCCACAAATCCAACTATGAAACGTTAAAACCAATCGAGCCCAGAGTCATAAAAACATACCAGAAACGGAATGTCTCAACGAAACAGCAATAGCAGACAACAGAACCGCAATACACATCACGATCAAGTTCAGATAAAGTGCCAACCAAGCCTGAGCGATAAACCTCAAATAGAACGGCTTCTGGCTACAATTCATCAGTTGGACGTTCCGATCGATGAACCACTGCTGCATCTTGTATGCTCTGATTGTCATTAACCCTTCGAAAGCTTCACCGAAATGGGAGTAGAGCGGGCTTTTAGCTGAAAGATCGAGTCTTCGGATCTGTTTACTCGTATTTGTGTAAAGATTTGCGACGCCCCAGTAGATGAGACCCAAAGGAGGGATCGAAATTGCGATGTAGGGTGAAGCGACGATGGTGTAGACCAGCCATAGGACGTCGGCAAAGGAGAAGCAACAGAATGAGCTGCCTACCAGGACAACGAGATCGGCCGAGTTTGAGATGAAGAGAAAGACGTATTTGGGTAGTTCGACGGTGATGATGTATAGATCTTGAGAGAAACGATTGACCTACACACGTTGAAAAAGCTTTGTACAATAAGGGAATTCGAGTACGTACCACACGACCGGCAGGAGTAGAATCAAAGAACATTAGTGTCGTGCTAAGTTCAACTTTCAATTGCTGCAGTAAATGGACTTGACACGTACCCTAATACACCCTTAAGCATGGAATGATGCATATTGGTTGCACCGATCGGAGTGACTCGTTGATATAGGAACCTATCCATGCATGACAGCAAGAATAATCGTACAACCGAACAACAAACCACATGATCGCTGCAAAGAACATACTGTGGACTACCGTGATGCCGGCCAGAGCTACATAGCAGTGTCAGCATTGTATAAAGTTGAGAATATAACATACCTCCAATGAATCGACCAGCGCCTTGGTTGGGTGTAACATCGTTTACTCCACCCCATAACTTCAGGATAACCTAGACAACCGAGACCATGAGCCCAGAAATAGCCGACCTACGATAACATACCTGGGGAAGAAGATACGGACCTTGTATGGCAATACAACCAGGGTACTCTCAACACTGAAGTAGTGCCACCCTCGACTCAAAATGAAATAAATTTGATAAAGGCCTGGGCTGAGGTGTTGAAAGTTGAAGAGACTCGCATCGGAATCACTCACTCATGGTATGAGCTTGGAGGTGATTCGATATCAGCTGTAACGTTGTCTTCTTTACTCCGGTACGCACCACTGTCGTTTCTGTCTTCCCGCATTACTAACACCAGCATAGAAATGAAACTTTTCTCCCCGTTGATATTACTCGAGCGCAGAGCCTCCGGGAGCAAGCATCTCTTGCTGTTGAGACTACCGATATTCAAATCTCGCTTCCAGCCTTGAGTGCACTTCCCAACACTCTGGAAACTGCTACTCACGATCAACTTCTACCTCTGTTGGACGTAACAGATGCTCAATTGGAGCACGTCATCGATGTCACATTATCCAAGCAGAGGATAAAATCGTCTCAGGTTATAGATATCTTGCCTTGCACGGCGTTACAAGAATCAATGATTGCCGCCAACCTCGAGCGCTCTGATGCCTACGTTATTCAGAATTGCTACAGACTCCCTGACGAGATCGATGTGGATCGCCTTCGTAAGGCGTTTATCGAACTCGTTGAGGTAACACCTGCTCTTCGCACCATTTTCCTTCTCGATGCCAATCTTGGGTTCTTGTCGGCAGTGTTGAAGGCCGAAGTCGACGTTCCGTTTTCTGTTATATCTGTTTCCGACTCTGCTAGCTTCGAAACGGCATCTGATCCTTTCGGTAGCTCATTCCCTCCTGATTCAACCTACCTCACACGAGCGGTTTTGATCCAAGTCAAAGATGGCACTCGTAGTCGAAGCAAACTCATTTGGACTTGCCATCATGCCCTTCTTGACGGATGGTCTCTTTCTCATCTCGAAGCGGACCTGCAGCAGTTATACGAGATCAAAGGTCCTATTAATCCACGACCGTCTTTCAAAACGTTCCTGCACCATCTTAAAGGTCGCGATTTGTCGGAATCTATCGAGTTCTGGAAACAGAGACTGATATCTGTTCAACCTACCGTCTTTCCTTTCGATGTCAAGAGCAGCCGTATGATCGCCAACTCGTCCATTTCTGCACGTTTCTCTATGGACTATCAGCGCCTGACTCAACTTTACGGCATCAAACCGTCAACACTGGCTACCGCTGCTTGGGCTTTGGTACTCTCTGCCCATTCTGGATCGACAGACGAAGTAGTATTCGGTCATGTTAACTGGGGACGTGGGTTGGGTCTAGCTGATGTCGAGAACATCATCGGTCCGTGTCTCAACACCGTTGCTCATAATGTCGTCATCCCAAAAGATGGCACTGTACTAGACTATCTTCGCCGTGTACAGTCTGATCAGACACTTCTCGACCAATACAGTCTGGTTCCGTTGAGAAGTATCCCCATCCCCGACATAGCGACCCTTTTCCGAACGATCGTCAACTTTTATCAGTTACCTACTTCCTATACAGATTCTCCTTTTCTATCCCAACTTTCAGAAGTGGATGGAGTCGATTATCCCCTGGTCGTATTCATTACAACCCAAGGCCCAGAAATCATCGTTGAGATTCGGTTCTCTGAAGCTCAGATCTCAACAGATGAAACTCGACTCGTTCTTGATCATCTAGGTCAAGCGTTGCTGGAATTGACATCATCTTCGCCTAGCCGTTCTATCAACACGGTCAGACTTTCAACAGAATCAGACTTGGCCATTGTCGCTCAGGAGGTTGCTCCAAAACTTCAACTCCCGCGTCTTCAGAAGCTCGTGAGTTTCTTCGACTTCTATCATCAGTGACTTGACAATACTATTAAAGGGCATTACGGGAATACATCATCTAATCGAGCACCAAGCGAGCATCTA
Source organism: Megacollybia marginata (assembly GCA_003313965.1). NCBI lineage: Eukaryota > Fungi > Basidiomycota > Agaricomycetes > Agaricales > Porotheleaceae > Megacollybia > Megacollybia marginata. The sequence goes on from QLOY01007923.1 coordinate 4,909, forward strand.
TCCCAAAAAGATAGCACTTCAATACGAAGAGGTACGCTACGCGTTATCTTCCAAGAACTCTCATAATCTTGGTATAGAAATTCTTCATCACATACCATCAACTAGACCAACTCGCAAACCGACTAGCGCAAAACCTAACCAAGTACACGATTTCAAATTCAACCAATCAACGTCTCATCCCAATCTGCTTCAACAAAGGGATCGACATGGTAATCAGCATTCTCGCCGTTCTCAAAACCGGATGCGCATATGTTCCTATCGACGCGGAAGGTTGGGGTTCTGATCGTATCAACACCATTATAGAAATTTCGAAAGCTCGAGTGTGTTTAGTCGGTTCTGATTTGTACGCAAAGATTTCGAGTGTGGTGGTGTCGGAAGTGGTTAGTATCCTCAAGGTCGATGTGTTGGATCTGGAACCTTGTTTGACTAAACCTGATACTGGGAAAGTGGTACCGAGCGATCTTGCGTATGTGTTATTCACTTCTGGAAGGTTCGTTGTTCGTTCTCCTCCTTAAACCGAGCTGATATTTGCCAGTACTGGTACCCCCAAAGGAGTCATGATCGAACATCAAGCGATTATTGAATCGGCGTTGGCTTCTCGTGATGTCTTTGGAGTGAGTTATTTCCTTCCCGATCTCATAGTCGATTCTGATCCCTATTATAAGAAACGGTCGGATAGAGTTTTGCAATTCTCAGCATACACCTTTGACGTGAGTAAAGAATGAATGAATCATGTACACGTACTGATTGCAATAGGTATCATGTTGGGACTTTTTTACCACCTTAACTGGAGGCGGTCGACTCTGTCTTGCTTCTCGAAACAACCTGCTCAGCGACTTGACAGCTGTAATGCGAGCTATGGATATACAAGTAGGTTGGTTCCCATTTCCATAAACCCATAAGTTAACTTTTCTCAGTTTCTCGAAACCACACCAACAGTAGCAGCCCTCTCAAAACCATTAGACTCGCTACGAGTTCTTACAGTCTCGGGAGAATCACTTTCGTCACAAGTAAAAGAGACTTGGGCTGATGAAGTTGTTCTTGTGAATTGGTAGCTACCGCATTATAACACTTGGCGTTTTTGCTGACCGAGGTTTTCTACAAGTTTCGGTCCGACAGAGGCAGCAGTGAATGTCACTTACCAACACGTATCGCTTACAACTCCGAATAACAGCATCGGACAACGATTCGGGTCCAATTTGACCTACGTTCTCTCTGACGACCTATCTCCCGTCCCCACCGGCTGTGTTGGAGAATTGTATCTAGGCGGACCACAAAGTGAGTTACCCAACCAACCAATTCCCTCTAATCAAACTTACCTGTCTTTTGTGAAGTCGGCCGAGGCTACCTCAACAACCCCACCCAAACCTCTCTCACCTTCCTCCCCAATCCCTTCGTGCGGAAGGAGGAGATCCACAACCGTCTCTACAAAACCGGTGACCTCGTCCGTCGTCAGCTCAACGGAGACTTGATTTACCTCGGACGTAAAGATGCGCAAGTTAAACTCCGGGGATTACGTATCGAGCTTTCGGAAATCGAACATGTTATAGCTGGTACTGCTGCTGCCAAGGTTAGTGGGGTTGTTGTTGAGAAAGTTGCGTCGAGAGGACAAGAAGAGCTTGTTGCGTTCCTATCTCTGACAAACCTCGAAAACAGTAACAGCATCGTCGATGGTTTGGTTGGGCCGGTTGGGATAGCAAGTGAGTTTATCCCACTAGTCGAATCGATCCGAGGTGCATGTTCGCAGAAACTGCCAGGGTATATGATTCCCTCCCTTTTTCTCCCTCTTTATTACATCCCCACGACTTCAGCTGGGAAAGCTGATCGAAAATGGATATCGGCTTCCTTCCAACTGGTTGATTCGTCGGTTGTGAGACAGTTCAATGGGCTTGCTGAGACCAATGAAGATCGTGCTCCACCTGAAACATCGCTGCAGACCTCGTTACGCTCTCTCTGGGCTAGCGTCCTTAATTTTGAGGAGAACGCTGTTGGTATAGACGATAACTGGTTCAGAGCAGGTGGAGATAGCATCGGAGCTATCCGTCTAGCAACCGCAGCTCGAGAATCAGGACTCCATCTCCTCGCTACGGACGTCATTCGGAACCCCACCATCCGAGCTCAAGCCCATGTCGTCGAGTTGGCTGATATAAATCACGAATACGACGCGGACGATGTTCCCTCCGTTTCGTCGTTGGCTGTAATGGAGTTGGGGGATCTTCCGTTGCTTGGTGGGTTCGATCAAGAGGGGTTGGATAGACTTCGGGAGGAGGTTCTTCCCAAATATGGGATTGTACCAAGGGATGTGAGGGATGTGTATCCATGTACACCGCTTCAGACTTCGATGCTTGTTGCTTCTGCCATTGTCTCTGATGCGTATTTGGTTCGGGAGGAATACGAGTTGGCGCCTGGGACGGACGATGGTGTGAGGTTGAGAAAGGCGTTTGGGGATCTTGTTAATCATGAGAATGGAGCGTGTTTGAGGACGGTGTATGTGTTTGATGCGTCGTCTGACAGCTTTTTGCAGTTGGTGATGCGACCTGGATGGAAGGAGATGGAATGGAGGATGGTTTTGGTGGATGATGAATCTGGACTGGATGCTGCGATTGCGGAATACCATGCGACCTATGGAGGGAGAAGATTCGGAGATGGTGAGATTATGACTCGAGCATGTTTGTTTGAGGTGGGGATTCCGCGTCGTACTGTGTGGATTGTTCATCATGCTGCGCAGGAAGCGTGGACCAAGTGATTCTTTTTTTCTTTGCACAGGTTGCTGGTGCTGACTGAGGACAGGTACGGTTACGAATCGGATGTCAAGGCACTGTATAAGGGACAGGAGCTTCCGGAGTGAAGACCATTCAAAATGTTGATCAAATGCCTCCGTAGCGCTGGTCTCGATTTCTGGAAGAACAAGCTGTTGACAGCTACACCTTCCCCGTCCCTCCAACCTGTATCTGGTGCCCCACGGGCTACTGCGAATACAGGAGTGACACGACGAGTTCATCCCGGACATGGCTTCTACATTGGCCACAACAGCATGGGCTCTAGTTCTCGCAGCCCATACTGGTTCATCCGACATTGTGTTTGGCCAACTAGTAGCTGGACGTAGCGCAATCCGGGGAATCGAAGAAATGGCCGGAGTCTGCATCAACACGGTCGCAAGACGCGTCATATTCGATTCAAACACTTTGGTTATCGACACTCTACGAGAGATTCGAGCCGACCAAGTCGAGATTGCAAAGCACGAGTACATTCATCCAGCGTCACGGGATTCCTGACATTGGGGGGCTCTTTAGAACTTTGTTGAACATCCAGAATCTTCCGGGTCAGGAACTGTATGCTAATGAGGGAAAACCCAAAGAAGAGCCTGAATTGCTCACTGAACGCGGTGGTCTCGACGGTGATGACGTCGCTTTGGTTTGTTGATGAGCTTTACCACGTGACAAACTAACATTCGCGTCAGGACTAGGGACCAATATGGGTGACCCATGGGTGACCCGGGTCAATACCCACAGGTAAATTCAGGTTCTGATCTGTGACCGTATCCGTGCGGGTAGGTGATAGGTGGGTATGGGTCCACCCATGGGTAAACCCACAGGTATCCGTGGGTGCCCGAACAACCCACTAACCATATTCATAAAAAGTTGAAAATGATAGCTATCATAGATTTAAGCATAAGTACGAATATAAAACAATTCATCCGAGTCACTGAGCTTAACTTGATCGACCTTCCCCTTCGGTTGACCCTTCTTTGCTGGCGGCTTCATGATATTACCCATTATCTCCACTGGAAGGTCGTCTGGGAGTAGGGGGAGTACTCAAGATCCTAAGGCTACACGTTAATAGATACCCATAAATCCCACAAGTGCTAGCGGTAAATCTTGTATATGGGTTGTGTCAAGAAAAAAATGGTTCAATGCGAAGCGGTAACTTGGCGCTAGACCGGTAAGAGGTGCTAGAAACAGACAGAGAACTGCTAAGATCCATTGAGGAAAGACTGAGCTGATGCTGAGCTGTGTGGAAACGGTAAGAACACACGTATATCCTTTGGCAGGGCTTTTAGCCAGGCAATACAATCGAGCTTACGCGTGGATATTTCATCGAAGTCATGTCGAGCGACGAGATAGTTCTTTTTTCGTCGGCGGTGCAGCGGATGCAAATGGTTGATCTGAGGGGGAAATGCATGCCATTGCGCAAGCCCCCTATTACATAGTGTGGCCCGTTGGTCTACACGGCCAGTGTGAGGAAAGTGGCATGTGGTCGATTTGTTTGAGCAGCTTGCCGACGCTGCCGACGCTGTAAAATTTGATTTGCCTCGGCTCTAGCAACTACTATAAAGAGAAACAGGTACCCATGGGTTACCCGTACAAGAGGGCGCGATGCCCATCCGTCGACCCGTACGTGGGTGACCCATACCCATATCACCTGACCCACGACCTTACCTGCAGGTGCCCATCCGCGGATTACCCGGGTAGGCATTACCCATATTGGTCCCTAGTCAGGACATTTTTGTGTCGCCATACGCCAGCGATTCGTTTGCTTTGGACTCTGGAGGTTCTCTTTACAAAGGAAATCATTTCGGCAGCCCAAGTCGAGATTCTTCTCGACCACTATGAAACTGCACTCTTCCAGTTGACGCGTAACCCATTGGAGCCAATTCGGAATGTGAACCCCGTCAGCACTCGAGAAGCCGAGAAGCTACTTCCGCAGCTTGTAGACGACCAGCCTCTGAGTACGGCGGACAACATTCATCAACTCATTGAAGAACAAGCTCAAAAGACACCTCGGCGCATTGCCATCCAATTCGAACAACAAACCTTCCTTACCTACGCCCAGCTCGACAATCTTGCGAATGGGCTTGCCAAGACCCTTCTTGACCGCGGGGTTAAACGAGGTGACATCATCGGCTTGTACACAGACAAATCAGCCGAACTCTTCATCGATATCCTCGCTATCCACAAGGTACGTCTATACAATAACAACATTCTTACTGGTCAGGTCGGCGCAGCATACTGTCCCCTCGATCCGAACATCCCCCATCCCGAACTCAAACCATTGTAGTCGTTGGCACAGAGCAAACTCCTACTCACCAGTAAGGAATTACAATCCCAATTACTACATATCCTCAAAGACGACGCTGGTGTTCTTGCAGTCGATGTTGATGATATTACCCCGCTTTCCAAGAAACCGGACGGCGTTGAGCGGGTGGGGAGAGACGATGTATGTCGTGTTTTGTTCGCTTCTGGGACAAGTGGTGTGCCTAAAGGTTAGTTTTGTCTGGTAACAAAAAGACTTGGTTGGACCCTATAGGTGTTCCAACACATGGGGCTGTCATCGAAAGCGCGATCGGCTCAGTCGAGGTGTTTGGTCCTCGGAACGACAGGGTTCTTCAGGTTTGTGCAGTCCCCCCTTCTTAGAGCTTCGTACCTGATCGCGACTCACAGTTCTCCAACTATACCTTTGATGCCAGTGTTTGGGTGGGTAATCATTTCCGATTTTCTTTGTACCACTACTTACCTATGTAGCTCCGAGGACTGGTTTGCAACTTTAACCGCCAGAGGCAGACTCTGCATAGCCCCAAAGAAGAAGCTCATGCAGAGTCTGGGAGCTGTCGCAAGAGACTTCGATGTGACATTCTTGGAAACAACACCCACCGTCGCTGCATTGATCACACCCCAAGAGATCCCCTCTCTCCACACTTTGACTGTATCAGGAGAAGTGTTGACTTCCGAAGTCCGCTCTACCTGGGCTTCAGACGTTACTCTTGTCAATTGGTAGGCTGTATTTGACAAGGGCCAGAGTTTACTTATCTTTCCCGGTAGTTACGGTCCAACAGAATGCGCAACAAACTCTCTAGCACTGAAACACGTCACTCCAACGACTGAGGGGTCCAATATCGGATGCACCTTTGGTCGCAACATCATCTATATCCTCGATGAACAATACCATCTAGTCCCTACAGGATGCGTCGGTGAGTTGTTCATCGGTGGTCCCCAACTCGCACGGGGATATCTCCGCAACGAAGAACAAACCCGCAAAGTCTTTATCAAAGATCCCTTCCATCCGGGTCCTAGTAGTATGATGATGTACGCTACGGGGGATCTAGTCAAGATGAATATCAACGACGGTTCAGTGACCTACCTCGGACGGAGGGATACTCAGATCAAGATCCGTGGGTTGAGAGTTGAAGTCGGGGAGATTGGACAAGTTCTTAAAACGACCCATTCTGGCATTAATAATGCTGCTGTTATCAAAGTCACCACCGCCACCGGACACGAAGAGCTCGTTGCGTTTATTGAATCCCTTGATACGGCGCAGAGAGAGGATGCAACTATACGTATCCTCCAACCCTCAGAAGAGTTGGCTTCGCTAGTTTCTTCACTAAAGACAACATCCACTCGTCGATTACCTTCATACATGGTCCCCTCCCGCTTCACCATCCTCAACCAATTCCCACTCTCCAGCTCTGGAAAACTAGATCGTAAATCCCTCACCGCGTTTTTCCATGCTCACCAAAACGAAATTCTTTCTTCCTCCTCCTCCTCCACCGGGGGTATCACAAAAGCAACCACCCCAGCCGAAAAAAAATCCTCAAACTCTGGCAAACAGTCCTCAAAACCAAAGACGACATCGACATTGCGAACGCGACGTTTACGGATATGGGTAGAGATTCGGTCGGGATGATGAGGTTGAGTGGGTTGGCGTTTAAAAAGGGGGTTGAGTTGACTATTAGGGATCAGATTGAGAGGGTGACGATTAGGGAGCAGGGGAGGAAGTAGGTGTGGGTGTGGGTGTATGGGTACTGCAATGCTTGTCACACCGAAGTCTGAAGGGTCCAGTTGTCTATACTTGGCTCCCGCTGCTAAATATGCATATGGATTGTATATCAACTCGGGGCGGACTTATCACTGACCAGCGCTTGTTTGTCTCTCTTAGCACTGCACTGCACTATACATTCCATTTCGCAGCATTCCTAGCTGACTTTTTATCATAAACGTTAATGACAGTGATTCGGCCGAGTCATTATCTGGGTTTGAAGACGAGCGAAAGCCTAAAGAAGCACTGTGAAGATAGTTTTATAGTATGCAAGGTATATCATTACCGAAAGCTCCTAATGCAATATTCAGAGCTTGCATGTCATCATCGATATCTTGAACAGTGCGTGCAATGCGACTCTCTGTAGCATCACGAAAAGTGTTGGTCCCTGTTCCTGCGTGGACAGGCCCAATATGCCCAGACGAAGTAAGTATTGCCAGATTGGGCAAGAGGCTATAAGCGGATCTAGGGTCTAGCCCCTAGATTGCCATACCGTTTTAGTATTGCCAGATGTCCCAGATCAGGCTCGTATTGCCAGGTTGAGCCTGATCTGGCCCAATATGGGAAGAATGAACATGACCTGGCTCATCTGGCAAGAATGAACATGGCCTGGGTAAATCGGGGAAGAACAAACATGATCTGGCTAACCTGGCAAGTATGGGTATGGTCAGCATCACCTAGCTTAAGTCTACAGTTCGTGGATTGAATAACAAGTGCAATGCTATTACAAACTAGATTACAAAAACAGTACAATGACATCAAAATACTCATGTTCTCAACCATCGATCTACTCGACGAGCATCAACAATACTCGCACATACCGAGTTTACTCAACCACGATCCATGTCAAGAGGTGGGATACAGTCCAGAATTGAAGACCCTGGAGGTCCTGAGGGACTATGAGTATGTGAGGCAGACGCAACAAACACCCACCCGGTATGCCTCGGGAACCTGGCCCATTCCATACTCGCAGCCGGCAACACACCCATCAGCCGGTCAAATGGCTTGAACGGGGTTCCCAGTTCGAATTCGAATTGCATGACGTCTAGTGTCGTTAGTTGGACTAGCAGGAGGAGAGAGAACGTACCGGAAATACATGGTACATCATGATAGTTGTAAACCACTCCCACGAAGCGACGCTAGAGTAGTAATACGTTAGACAGAGACGCAAAGCAGAGACATTGGTACCTAAAAACCGTGGCTTGGCTGGACTCGTCAATCGTCTGAGGGAGGCCTTCGATGTACAGATTGGTGCTGTTGGGATCATGCAGCTTCTCCATCCGGGCTTTGAATGACGCGCTTTCCGAAACAGAGCTTGCAGGGAAGGAGGCTGTGGAGGCTGTTTTGTGCGCCCAATCCGTACTGACATTCAACGAAGGGAGAGGCACATCGTTCAAGAGAGCAGGCGTGTACGGAGTTCCAGGAATCTTGTGGATTTGCTACATGAGCCAAGTCAGTATGTTATCGTAGACGAAACGATGATCTGACCTTTGAAAACGTGGGAGGCAGGTTTGTGAACTCTCTGAGCGTTTGGATGCATCGCTCTGCTGCATCGATCGTTTCGAACCTATTTTTTTCTGTCAGATTCGGACGACTAAGGAAGAGAAAATGAACGTACAGAACAAACCCATAGCTACTCTCCCTCTCCCCGACGTGTCGTGTGAAGCTCCTCACACTGCGAACAGTCCTGAATGGCTTGGCGAGCTCGAAGAGCTGATCCTCCGGGTAGTGCGGCGAGAGACCGTTGGTATACACATTCGGAGACTTGAATCCAGGTGATTCAAGAGGCGCTGGCGAAGACGTTGGCTCTAAACTGGCGGATTGGGTGTCGGTGTCGGTATATTGCTAGGAGAAGAAGGGGGCGCAGATGGAGAATCGTCAACGACGTCTAGTTTATTCTGAGCTGATGGTGAAAAGGTGTTTGATAGCAGAGGAAGCGTGAAAGACACAGATTCAGAGTCTTCGCTAGTCGTGTACGAGGTGACGGTGAGCGCGGCAAGGAAGGACTGGCCGACATAAGAATATGAATAATTGCGTCTTCGTCGTCGTTGTCGTCGTTGCGGGGTCGTTCGGCCATGGTAGTAGCGAGGAGGAAGGAACAGGGAGGCGAGATTGTAATAAGAAGCAAGGATCAACAAGGTCACGTGTGTGACGCGACGTGTGTATCAAGGCTTAGTTTAATCGGAAAGGCGACGCCAGTCAACTTCAGGAGCAAACAAACGCCCGGAGAGTCTACGTTCTAGTATTTGGATCATATTCTGAGTGAATAAGAGTGGGAAGTCGGCATTAGAATAAGATAATGAATAAACTTACCAAATGGTTCTCAGAGACGATGCGGCGTTGATCTCGCAACACAACGTTAGAGCCTAACTGCTTTGGAAACACGTCACTGAGTGTTTTTTGCATCGGAATAAGGCCCGGATGTGGAGATTTGGGTGACGAGGGAACCTGATGAGTGGAGGGTCGTGCGGGGTTCTCGTAGCGAAGAGGGGATGGGTCGGAACTGTGAAGGAGCGGTAGGAGTGGATGCATGCGAAGGTTAGGAACATTTTCTGAAAGGTACCTGGTCAATGAAGAGTGATATACGAGCAGCTTACCAGGAGATACTAAAACCTGTCCTAGATCCAAAACATATGTTAGAGTCAGAATGGAGAGAAGCTATATATCACTGATACTCGTAGCTATGACCGTCAGACGATTGTCAGTTGCCAACCAAAGTATTTGCGAAGGCAAAACAGAGCAACATCAGCACTGGAGGGGTTACGGCCACGAGGAGACGAATGCTTAACGGGATCGTTGGAGTAGACTCTATTCAAGTTGTGGACAGACGGTAATGTAATCGGGACAGAAGGGTCAGCTAGCAGTTCTGTTTGCGGTTGGTGGTTCATGGCCGGCAGAAGGTAAAGGAACAGAAAGAAGACATGAATGCAGGGTTTATAACCTGGCTTACATTGATGATAGTGACTAGGAGAAGTTAGAATAGATGTATTTGAATGTAACGAACATTCTGTGATTGCCAGGTTGACCCAGATCAGGCTCTCATCTGGCCAGATAGGGTCCATATCAGGCATATATCTTGCT
>QLOY01007929.1:0-14036 GCA_003313965.1 Megacollybia marginata
GGTGCCCACTTGTTGGTTACTTGCCTGTGCTAAACGATGGTTTCAGTTTGGTTATGACCAAGGGTGAGTACTCTGTCTTGGAGGTACTTGCCGGGGCTTAACACTTTCCGGTTTGCTAATAGTGTCATGAGCGGGCTTATAACCTCTCCGCATTTTATCAAATTCTTCAATGCTCCTGATTCGTTGCAATTGGGTAGTATGGTTGCTGTTCTTGAGGTTGGAGCATTTAGTATGGAATTTCTCTCTCGCCTGCTTCCGTCTGATTACTCTAGTCACATCTCTCGCTGCGGGTCGAGTAGGTGATATCATTGGTCGGAAGGGAACGCTTTTTCTCGGTGCTGTGATATTCACCATTGGGGGTGCGATACAGACTTTTACGCCGGGGTTTGGGGTTATTGTTGTGGGGAGGGTGATTAGTGGGTTTGGAGTTGGATTGCTCTCGTGCGTTGCTTTTCTTTCTATATTAGTATGCCGACCGGGCGCAGAACTATTGTACCGATATACCAAAGCGAAATCTCACCACCGAATCACGTACGTGCTTCCGAGTCCTATATCTTGCTTATAATCTGCAACAGCGAGGAGCACTAGCCTGTGCTGAATTCACAGGCAACATCTTTGGCTACGCTTTCTCAGTTGTACGTGCCCTCTCAAATCAAATCAAATCGTCCCTCATTAGTCTTAGTGGACAGACTACTTTTGCTCCTTTATAGAATCCGACCTCTCCTGGCGAATACCCCTCTCCTTACAATGCCTAATCGGGGGAATCCTCGCGATTGGCTCGTTATTGATGCCAGAGAGTCCAAGGTAAGGGTAACCTCGACCCCCCATTTCACCAAACTGACAAAGTCTCCCACAGGTGGTTAATCGATACGGATAAAGACGACGCGGGACTTCGTGTCCTAGCGGATCTTCACGGTGGAGATATTAACGATCCTATAGCTCAAGCTGAGTATAGGGAGATTAAAGACAAGGTTGAGAGCGAGGTATGTAACCCCCTCCCCCCGAAGGGTGTTGACGAGACGATGATGTAGCGAAAATCGGGAGAAGGGAGATCTTACAGTGTTATGTGGAGGAGGTACAAGCAGAGAGTGGTTTTGGCAATGTCGTCGCAGGCGTTTGCGCAGCTGAATGGGATTAATGGTGGGTTTTTCCCTTTCATTTCCTTGTCTCGACGACGACGGTTGACGGCGTCTTAGTCATATCATACTACGCACCCAAAGTGTTTGAAGAAGCGGGATGGCAAGGACGTCAAGCGATCTTAATGACTGGGATTAATGCCATAATATACCTCTTAAGTACTCTGCCACCGTAAGTCCCCTTCTCTCTCTTTCCCAACTAACGTTGTTGTTAGGTGGTACCTCGTGGATAGATGGGGCCGTCGTCCGATTCTTCTCTCAGGAGCTGTCATTGCAAGTCTCTCTCTCCCACTCCACTCCGAACATATGACTGATGAAAATACACACACAGATGGGATTCTCACTCTGCGCTATTGGATTTTGGATGTGGATAGGCGTCGCTGCGACACCCGACGCGGTGGTTATCTTTGTCATCATTTTTAATGCTGCGTTTGGGTTTAGGTGTGTTTTCCTCTCCCCGACTCTCTCTTCTGAATTTGAATTCCGACGGTAGTTGGGGACCTTTACCATGGTTGTATCCACCTGAAATTATGCCTTTGACGTTTAGAGCCAAAGGGGTATCGTTGTCCACAGCGACCAATTGGGCGTTTAACACGTTGGTGGGAGCTGTGACACCGTATCTTCAGGAAGTGATTGAATGGAGGTTGTATTTCATGCATGGCTTTTTCTGTGCGTGTAGTTTTGTCCTTGGTTAGTCTCTCCTCTGTTGACGTTCCATGAATGACCGACACGTTTTCTTCTAGTTTACTTCCGTGGGTCATCTTTTTTCCAAAAAGGCGGGTTGATGTTGATGTTGATTCTCAGTTTATCCCGAGACAAAGGGTATTCCGTTGGAAGAGATGGATGCTGTTTTTGGAGAAGGTGAGTTTGGGTTGCTTGTTTGGAAGTTTTCTTACCAAACCTTGTTTTAGATACGCATATTAAACATGCGACGGCGCTTGCGGACGAGAGGGTACAGTTTCTTCCTGGATCTAGTCCGAGTGCTTCGTCACGGAGCCGAAATCGGATGCAATCATCACGTCGTTCAGGGTATGAGGTGTTGAGAGATGAGGAGGAGGGGCGGGGGAGTGAGGATCAGGATGGGGAGTATGAGATGCTTGAGAGGCCTCCTGATTGATGAAGATACCTACACAGCGTTGGATCGCGTTGCGTTGCGTTGCATTGCGCTTTCGATGTATAGAGTATACGTAAGTTATTTGCTTTTGTATTTTCCTACAACAATAATGGCAGGCTTCTTCATGAGGTCATTAATCCTGATCGCTGATTGCGGTTTGACAGACAGTGATTATGACCGCCTGTCTGCCAGCCAGCCAGATGTGCGTGTGAAGAGAGCCAGAGAGGTACGCCCAGAGGAGAGGGATTGTCATCGTTGATATATACTTGAAACAGTTGCATCTCGTGAGGGGGCGTATCACGGATCATCGATCTTGGCGACAATACAACGGAGGCATCAAGTTGAGAATAAGGTAATCAACACAAGGTCGCTATTTGTAAGGCATCTGTGACAGCCCTGTGACAGTCTCTTTAAAAGGACGTTATTTAGTTTTATTTAGATATGCTTTTTCCTTCTTTCGGTCACTTACAAGTGTTGATTTTCTCTGGAATAGAGACAGGTCAAACGCAGCGTGACTGAATTAAGCGAGGGAGCGCTACACTATTATAGTGCGCCACTTGAGATATTGTGTGCATTCACCGGCCCTTTCCGTCCATTAGTCTTCCAAGCAAGGATCAAATACACTAAGCATTGAATGTCCACAGCTTTGACTTGAGGGGTACAGCTGATGCAGAAACATGCAACTTCTGCAAGATGCCATCTGTTTTCACAGTCCAGTGTTCTTGACAGTGGCACCAAATCTTGCAAACAAAGTAATTCTGAGGTCTCAAGTGAAGGCTCTACATTGTTATTGTCAGGGGAAGGCATAATAGGTTACATGGACAGAGATGAGAGGCATGTACTACGATGACAGCATGTGTCTTTTGCATCTTTCCTTCATGTCACACTGTCACAGTTTTGAGGTTGTGCTGCAATTCCAATGCCCTTGCTTTTGATATCATGTCAAGGAGATCACTGCCATGATAACTCTCCAGTTGGATGCATATTGGACTCAGTGCCTTTCAGCTATAGAAGAATTGAATAAGTACAACACTTCTGTTTACACTCACCTTCCATATGCATGGTAATCAGTGCATTGATGACAAAAAGAGTATGATATGTGCTACAAGAATTGTCACATTAAAACCAAAATTTTACTTCATCAGCATCGGCATGATTCATGTTCATTGTTGGAAAGCCTCAGATCTCAAGTGGTACTTTTAGTAGAATTGCATCATGTGTTATCTTACCTAGTAGCTGATGCTCATGTAAATGTAAAAGAGATTATTGTTTCATATATGAAGTTTTGAGATAGGATCATACATGAAATCAACATTATTCAAAGCCAACCTTTCCAGTCACTAAACATTGTGACAGTTGGATTGGTCCTCTGTCTACAGTGTGTTTGACTTCCTTGTGTACCTCCTCCCTGATTAAATCTCAGCAAATTGGATATCAAAATGAGCAACACACCAATCTGATGATAGAATTTGCAATGTATGACCTGTGCATTAACTGGCATTGTAGAAGATTTCACAAATGCTACAGAAGACAGTGGCAGTGCTCACTGCAAGCAAAGGTTTACATATGAGAGGTCTTGTAAACTTGACAATAGATACATTTGATAGAATAGCATGTTTGTGCACCTTATCCAACTATAGCAAGAGTGATAAATGTATCATAACATATCTATCACCACAAATGCTGTGCTGTGCACTGTAAGCGGCTACTTAAATGCAGCAGGTGCAAGTACAAGGAAAGAGAGTCAAAACATCAACAAATAAAACAGGGTTCTATCTATGACACACAGATCCACCTTTTGTCATGTGCTTTTTCATGTTGAGTTTTTGGTGGTCTTTGGCTTTATGTCACAGCCATTGGAGCTGTTTGTGTGAGTTGGATTCTGATTAAAGGTGCAGCTAAATACAGAAGGATCAAGTCCCAAATTGTGCAACTAGAACCTAAAGAAAGTTTATGACACAACAGGTATGAGTCCTACAGGAGGAGCATTGATTTGGATAGATTGGTCAATGAGAGCAGATGTAGGTGAAGTAATAAGTCAGCATGGGCATTCATGGAATTGCTTAAGTATCTGGCAGCCCCCTCAAGGTGAGTCCTAAGAAATGATCAGGAATAATGTTGTCAGCTATGATAAAACATCTAGTGTACAAGCAAGCTCAGAGAGAGTGAGGAGAGCTTTAATGATCAACCCAAAACAAATCTATGGGAACTCAGACAAGACAGTGAGTGAATAAACTAATTCAAAAGCTAAAGTTACAATACATCTTATTACTGTGCCTGCAGTCATTATAGTGTTGCTGCAGCTGGGCTTAAGCCCTGTGATTAAGCCAAGCCAAGCCAAGCTTTGCAGATGGCTTATTGCAGCTTGTTGAGATAGCTTAAGCTGTAAGCCACAGCTTATAAGCTGGCTTAAGCCATAAAAATATGTATATTAGCACTAATTGGTGAGTAGTGTGTGCCTGAAAGGGTAGACCTCAATTTATGCATCTCATTCATTATTTGCACCTGAGTCCCTTTGCATATGTTCCCTCCAGAACCACCTGGAAATCTTGGAGCCAAGTGGGCAATGAGAAGTCTGTAAACCCTGGATGAGGTTTGCCAAACACTGAATGGCATTACTGTTACATGGAAGGTGCAGTTCACAAGAAGTTACCCATGCTCTTTATACAGCAGGTACACTTACACCACCTCACCTACACTTGTGTTTGATTGAAGACACCTGATCATATGGGTTTGATCTGGCACCACCTTTTCTAGGGTCTTATAAGGCAACCAGGACAGAGTTCACTGGGGTCAAAGCGGTCACACTAGTGGCTGCTGTGGCAATTGGTTGAGATGCTGAAGGGATAGTGGAAGGAGGGAGTGTCAGGTGAGTGACAACTTTGGTACTGAGTTGTTGGCTGTCAACAGCCACCAAAGAAGACATGTTCAAGCCCAACATCAACAAACTCAGAACTGCTTCAATTGGTGCTGTCAACCTTCCAGTGAGGATGTGTTACTTTTTTACATGACTTTTACTCATGTTACAGGCAAAGAATCCCTGCTCAGCATAGATATCTATTTGACACTATCAAAACCATTCCTTGCATAAAGTGTAAAGCTGACTGGGCTCTTCATTGGATTTTTGACACAAACTCCACTTTTGCAGAGCATCTTGTTGCATTTGCAGCTGTTGAGGGGATTTTCTTCTCTGGTTCATTTGCATCTATATTTTGGATGAAGAAGAGGGGGTTGATGCCTGGTCTTACTTTCTTCAACAAGCTCATTAGTAGAGATGAGGGTATGCATACTGACTTTGCCTGTCTCCTCTTCACCCATCTTGATTGGAGACCTCTTCCCAAAGTTGTCAAGCACATCATTAAGGAGGCTGTTGAAATCAAACAAGAGTTCCTCACTGGTATGTTTCCCCATCCATTCCATTCTCCTCCTCACTCTTCTTCTCAGACACCCTCCCTATCACTCTAATCAGCATGAACTCAAACCTAATGAAACAAATTCATCACTGACCATTTGTTAGTCCCTTTGGGCAATGAAAAAGCCTGAAACACATACTACCAAGGAGTCAGAGATGCTGGGAAGAAGACTTACTTGGTAAACTCATAGTCAGTGGCAGTGATCAGGTCAGTAAGTTGAAGCAACAGAGGAGGTTCAGCATTTCTTAGAAGAGTTCAACACATTAGAAGATATTTGATACGGTTTAATAGCATTTCATGATGACTCTCAACATTGCACATTGGTGTGAGCTCAAAAACTGATATTCTAGCTGCAGCACAAGCCAGCTAGCCAGGCTTATTTTAATCAGCTTAAGCTGCTGTTAAGCCAAAGCTTATGTAATTGGCTAGCCAGCCACAGCAACACTAGTCATTAGCAACATGCACAAGCCTCATGTGATAAGAATGTGTGATCAATGAGGAAAACATGTGTTAGCAGCAAATAATGACTGCATCTCAGTTGCTGACAACCACTGCTTAAACAACAACAGCATCTTCTATCAGGTTATATTTGCTAACACTTCAGAAGCCCACATCTGTACTGATGAGTCATCTACTGCAAGCAGGGCCACAAGTTTGGAACTGCATCTTCATCCCTACAGCTTCAACAACAGCAAGATTTCCCTTCCACACTATAGAGGCTGCTGCTCTGGCAGCCTGTGCTTGTACTTGAGGCTGATCTATTGCAAGCAGGGCTACAAGTTGTGGGAGTGCATCCATATCTACCACAGCTTGAACAACAGCTGCATTTCCCTGCCATGTTATATTTGCTAATGCAATTGAAGCCCACATCTTTACTGATGAATCATCTACTGCAAGCAGTGCCACAAGTTTTGGGACTGCATCTGCATCTAACATGGATTGAACAAGAGCAGGGTTGCCCTTCCATGCTATACTTGCTACTACTCTGGTAGCATGTGCTTGTAGTCTAGGATGATCTATTGCAAGCAGGGACACAAGTTTTGGGACTGCATCCATATCTTGAACAACATCAGCATTTGCTATATTTACTAATGCTTCAGAAGCCCACATCTGTACTGATGAATCACCCACTGCAAGCAGGGCCACAAGTTTTGGGACTGCATCAGCATCCACCACAGCTTGAATGGCAGCAGGATCTGCCTTCCATACTATTTTGGCCAGTATTCTGGCTACATTCTCTTGTATATCAGCTACTGCTCTGGCAGCCTGTGTTTGTACTCCAGGGTAATCTATTGCAAGCAGGGCCACAAGTTTTGGGAGTGCATCTGCATCTACCACAGCTTGAACAACAGTAGCATGTCCCTGCCATGTCATATTTACTAATGCCACAGAGACCCATGTCTGTACTAATGAGTCATCTACTGCAAGCAGGGCCACAAGCTTTGGGACTGCATTAGCATCCACCACAGCCTGAACAACAGCAAGATCTGCCTTCCATGTTATATGGGCTACTGCTCTAGCAGCCTGTGCTTGTACTCTGGCAGAGTGGTCTATTGCAAGCAGGGCCACAAGTTCTGGGACTGCATCTGCATCTACCACAGCTTGAGCAACAGCTGCATCCCCCTTCCATAGTATTTTGGCCAGTATTTTGGTTACATGCTCTTGCAGTGGGAGTTTCCCTGCTGCAAGTAACCCTGAAAGCTGCTTAATTAATCTGTACCAGGCATTGGAGTTTAGAAGAGCTGCTTCAATGGGTATGGCTGTATTTGTGATGAGAAAGAAGGAATGTCTGGTTGTAGCATGATTGTTCTCAAATAGATTGTGTGCTTTGAGTGGGTTGAGAGTGATTAATTTTTCTATCACTGAAAGAGAACTTTGACATATGGATTCTGGATAATCATCCCTAAAAGGATAAGATGGCCTCCTATCACATAGAAAAGAAGCATACTGAATCAAGTCACCTAAGTCATCAATAATGAGTTGCACTCCAGGGTTAGAGAGGGTCCAATAGTCTGGTGGCTTTGTACGAATAGTGTTCCTGATGCTAAGTAACCGCAAATGGATACGTGTATTTTCAGCTGCACTGATGGTTACTTGGCCCAGTTTTTTAATTAGCCGGCCAGACACCATACCAATGCCAGGAACTGTACTGGTACCTGAGAATGAAGATGCTGTGAAAGTTGTTTCTGAAGACACTCCATCAGGCAGCCTGGCAATGAGATGATTACTAGCAGACATTTGCTGATTCATTCAGGCAAGTTATAAGCAAGTACTGCAGCCCAGGTCAGTGCAAGAGATAAAGGTAGAAACACTTGCTTGAAAGTAGATAGCTGAGAATGAGTGAGTTTGCCTAGTGCTCAGTGCTCACCTCATGGAAGGAAGGAAAGCAAGGTATTGAACACACGATGCATTAACTCCACAGCATTATACTATGATTATCACTGACAGATGGCAGAATGTGGTAGTGCACAGCATTACAGAAATATATTCAACACTGTACTCGATGCGTTCCCAGCCACCAAAGCCGCGCAGCCTCTCGGCAGTGGTCTTCCCAGCCCATGCTCTGCGAAGACTATAGATCGTACTTCGCACCTGGGAATGTTGCCCTCTATCTCCTCCGGCCCGAATATAACATCTCTTCTGCGAATTCTCCTCGACCTATGCACTGCATTCCTCCTTGATATCACATATCAAAGTCCTTGTCTCCAGGCTCGAGAGATTCGTCATCCATTCCCATTGCTACACTCCTTGTCAAGGTAGCGACAGGAACCGGTATTACGGGCGAAACACTTCTTGGATGCTCATTGCATCAATTGCCCCCTTCCTCCAGAGGGATGTAGGTCTTGATGAGAAGAGGATTGTAATGATGACGTTGTCATCAAGGTTCCTCAGAATCATCTATCCTCTTCACAGCTTGTATCGACCCTTGTATCGACCTTGCTTCTCAGTCCCTCCCCAATTCAGTCTTGCTTCCCCGCATTTCATTAAAGGCCCACGGTGTATGTTTCCAGGAATGATAGAGTTAGTTTCGGAGACAGAGCAACTCGCAAGCAACGGCCTCAGCCGCAACCCTATTATGGCATAGTTTGGTAGTGATATTAGGCTGAGAAGTCGGAGTAGGGGAACGTGACAATAATCGAATGTTTCGTTCGCAACAGGATACTGTAAGGTAGGGCTGAGGAACTGAGAATGTTGGCATGTATGCGAGGACCTGAACTGAAATAGTACCAACCATATCTAAGGATAGCATTAGCACCATCGTAGTATCATGAATTGCGTACCCCCTAAGAGCCTCTTATTAGTGAGTCCCTACAACTGACATTTTCCGTTCCGTAACCCAAACAACCTAAACCTTTCACCATTTGGGTGCCGACACGTCGGTTCTCGATGTCAGAGCAAGAGCACTGGGAATGGATTTACGCAGATCCTGCGGGATCGCAGCCTCCGTGACATCGTGGCAATAACGACGAGTGTGGCAATAAGTAAAAGAGTGTGTCTTCATAACAAAGATATAATTCCCGGACGATGAATGGTGGAGAAGGACCGCCGGGAGCAGCACAACAAAACACAAGCGTCTTGATCTACTTGACTTGTGACGAAATCTGTTCGGATAGTTTGAGCGGAAACCCGAATCGGGGAGCAGGACTTACCAGAGTCCGAGCGGTATGCTACCCTTTGATGTATTAGTGGTGAGCAAGTGGTCGTTTACAGGAAGACGCTCGTTGGTTGCGGTGTTGGGCCCGCCACAACAGCAATTCTGACGGAACTGCAACGACTTTAAGACCATGTCTCCACAAGAACTTGTCGGATGATGAGATGGCAAACTCGAACACGTTATGGGACAACACTCACCGCAGCCGCTATGCTCTCATAGTGCAAACCCACGAGGCCCCTGCTCGTGTCTGCAAGTCGTAGGCCTTCAAGGCTCTGCCAAGCATGCTTGATCCAGAGACAGCACACAGGGGAACGATATAGCAATAAGAAATCACTGGCAGATGTCGACACGGCTCGTCACTGAGCGAACCATTTTCATCGCATGCGACAAGTGGATATATTCTACCAAGCTGTCAGCTCCTAGAAAACATTAAACAAAAAGACAAAAGGGATCAGAAAATTGTTGGCGGAAGCACCAACGGATATGTGCACAGTGTAGCCGGATTTATCACCCAAATGAAAAGGTCGGATGGCCCCGGCGATGACATCGCGTCGATGAGGGAAGAGGGAAGAAAAGAACGTACAGTTATAATCTCAGTGCCTCAGGATTGCTAAGTAAGGGAGAGAGATATGAATGTGAGACGCGTCTGGCGCTTGCCAGTTGCAGCGGCAAAGATCCCACCTCGATGGCTGCGGCGTCTCATCGTTGTCATCCACCAGTACGTTCCCATCCATTCTTTTCAGCGCCATTTGTATACGGTCGTATGCGTGTTAGAATGAAGAACCGTGCCATCAGTCTGTCTGTCAAATGTGAATTAGAACCATTGACAACCTACCCACTGGCACTTACGATCATCCCCATCAGTTGTTTACTTCCTTACTCGTTTCCGTTGCCCGTCTTGTTCCTTCTAGCATCACTGTCGGAGGCAAAGCCAGAACTACACGTGACCAACTCTAGGTCTACTTATTGCTTTCCCGCAGTCCAGGGACCTTGTGGGAAATGCTAGAATGGTCGAGACAATGCTTGAGTGAACTTTCAGGTAGTAAGTATTGCATTGGAATTGGTTTCGGCATGCATCAAAACGACTTCACTCGGCATGCAGTTTTACCGTACTTTTACGCATTGAGAAACAGCCTGTCACTGTCCAACATTGTCTTAGATTAATACTACTTCCAACTTTTAGGCAGAACATGGCTTTTTAGCTCTTTGTGGATGGACCGATTGATTACCTCTTCTTTTAATACTTGCTCTACCAATCCGAGTCGACCAAAAGGACAATTATGTATTACCAGTGCAAGCTGGCACATGTTTCGAAAACCCCATCTTCGGACGAGGGCCTCCACAGCACGGGCATATCCACATTTGTTTTCCTTGGAGAAGCGTTGGTTTTATCAACGTCGTGCTTCCGTCGCTCCACCGGACTACTGCATCGTCTTTTTCGGGGTGATTCAGAAGGCCAGGAAGGTTGTCTAGCTTTCCTCTAGTATAAATAAGGGCCGCAGTTACTCCTTAAGAATGATGAACGAAAATAAGTGACACTTTGACGAAGCTTTGACATTCACTTACTTCTAGTGCCAGATGGAGAATCACTTGGATGTGGAGCTTGACCTTGAGCTGAGATTGGAAGAACCACCAAATTTGTAGAACAACATACTAGGCGGAGGATCTAGTGTTTTTTTATCAGCAAAATCATTGAATTTGCAAGAGCAACATACTTGGAGCCGACCGAGACCCTCGAGACTTGTTAGGGGCAGATGGAGCTTGACCTTGAATTGAGATCAGAAAAACCACCGAATTTGTAGGGCAACATACTAGACGGAGGATCTAGTTTTGATTTTATTAGCAAAATCATTGAATTTGTAAGAGCAACATACTTGGAGCCGACCGAGACCCCTGAGCTCGAGACTTATCAGGGCCAGCTTGAACTGAGATCAGCAAAACCACCGAGTTTGTAAAAGCAACATACTGGACGGAGGATCTAGTGATTTTTTTAATCAGCAAAATCACTGAACCTGTAAGAGGAACATACAAGGAGCTGGCCGACGAGACCCCTGAGCGGCAGCTCGAGACTTACGAGCTTGATATTATATCAGCTAAATCACCGAATAGGTAAGATCAAGCATACGAGGAGGCGGAGGCAGAGGGGGCCCGGGATAGTCAGACGAAGAAGAAGGCGGCGGCGGCGGATAGTCATAATAGCCATGTTGAGGTCCTGGCGGCGATTGAGGCATGTCTAGTGGTATTATATCAGCAAAATTATGGAGTTCTAAGAGCAACATACAATAACTCGGAGGCTGGGTCCAACCAGGTCCAGGCGGAGGGCCTAGTAGTGGTATTGTATTAACCAAATGACCGATTTCGTGCTAGGAGCAACATACCGGGAGGGGTGTCTAGTGGCACTGTATCAGCGAAATCACCCCATTTGTAAGAGTAACATACAATATTGTTGTGGCGAATAAAGCTGTTGGATACCGGAAGGTTGCCTGTGAGCAGAACTTGAGCTCCCTGCAGCAACCTGCTGTTCGCCAGCGAAGCTCCTGCCTGCGGCATCGGCAAGGTTTGGGAAGGAGCCATCAGCTGGCGGTTGTCCTATCCGTTTCAGGTAAAGCCATGCCGCTGAAGCTATGTAAAAATAATCACCAGACCGACTGCAAACATCGTCAACCTTGGAATTATTATATGACCAACAGAACTCACCGTTCTAGATTGTTCAAGACACCATTCCTACGAGATTATTTATAAGGACCGAGTCTTCAGTTCAACTAAAGAAGCCTACGTATGCCCAAGTGGAAGACCGCTTGCAATAGCAGTAGCTAATAGGAGAGTTGTCGAAAAAGTGATGTAGACCATGCTACAAAGTTATATGATGAGACCAGCTGAAGGAAATGATTGTAAGAGTATTGCTAATATATAAAAGATGTGCCGATTGCTGCTGATACGCGAGTGAAACATTTCGCACTGTCCACATGCTGCAGTCGAGCCGAAATCATTGAATAATTGGTATTCATTTGGAAGGAAGGAAGGAAGTGTATTCCTTCAACCCTGGATATCGCAACCCGCGCCCTCCGTACCGGTACAACAAGGGCACGAGCCCTCCTGCCATCCCTAGGAGTACTCAGTAGAATAACTGATAGAACAGGATAGATCCTAACAAAACCGTCAGTTGCTCGAATTCAGCCAGCGAAGTAGCAGCGTATACCTGGGTTTGTCTTGGGTTTGTCACTCTTCCCTTTCCCAAAAGAAAGATCCGAATCCGATAGCCCGGCGGTGACATCGTGAAGAGAGTGACGTACAGTTATGAATGATCTAGGTTTCAAATTCAGTGCTTTGAGATTCTTCAGTAAGAGAAATGAATAGGCGAAGTGACCTGCCTAACCTCGGTCCTCGAGACGCGCCTGGCTTTCGCCAGAGCTGTGGCAAAGCTATTCATGCGTCTCGTCTTCATCCGTCAGTATGTCCAGGTATGTCCCCTTCCATTGAATCCATTCTCACCTTCTCAGACCCAGGCTTCTGCGCACGCGACCACCTGCCCATACACGGACGTACGCGTATAGGAATGAAAAGCGTGTATGGTGGTCTGTCGAATGCGAATTAGAGCGTCGGGAAACCAAATAACAGACTTACGAATGGCATAAACCAAGGAATAGTTTGGGGTTCATCTTCCCGAGGTCGTATGAGCTTTAACCGTCGTCAAAAGAAACAAAAAGTAAAAGCATAGAAGAACCGATTCCTGGTCCACGCAAGTCAGCCTTGGAAAAGAAATGCAAAAAAGAGGTGCACCTTTTGAAATCGTATGCAAATGAAACGCCAACCGCAGAGGAGGAAATAGGCCCCATTAATCCGTTCTACGGCCAGTCAGATCTCGGGAGGGAAAGAGAAAGAGTACTTGCAAGCTGTGCGACCACCCGAGCGGACGACATTACTGTCGTTCAGCAAAATGAACACGCCCTAACTGGCAAACACAGAGTGATACCCAATCATCTAGGTCGTGGCGTTGTAGAGACCAGAAGGAGCTATATGATACGCGTTTGATGATGCAAAACTATGGGCCTCATTCTGTACAAAAATTAGGTGAGCATCAAATACATGTCGACGCGCACCAAAGGCTTCGTCAGCGCGCACCAAAGTCCTTGTCAGCACGCAACTATGGTGTGACAGATGCACATTTAATCCCGCGCCCGCGTCTAGACGTCCGCGCCCGTGACAACATTGTGATCTCGTGGATATTGTTTCTATACTACTAGTAGGTCATGTACGAGTCATTTGAATATAATTCTGTGTAATAAATGACATGGATTACTGCCAATGGTGAGTTCGAGCACTATGGCGGAGTTCGAAAATGTGACAGGTGACAAGGTTTAAAACATTATCCGCATTGGAGTGAGTCTAGAGTAGTAACAATCATGTCCGTAATGAAAGTATGTGCATCAGGAAAGCAACAACCTAGTTATTGACACGAATGAACTTTGAAAGCCTCAATGAATGTGGATTAAAAGGTAGAATAAGGAATGTTTCGCAAAATGAGTGAGTTCTTGATGTGATGACTAATCAGTGAGCGGAAGAAGAATGAGTTTATACGTCGTATCCCAAGGCCCAGATATAGTACTGGGATCAAAGTAAGATGCACCAAACTGAGGTACAACAAACCGTGGCGCCGATGACATGCTGAGTCTAGTCTGAGTTCCAGGGTCTTTATGATCTATCGTGGAGAAAGGGTC
>QLOY01007930.1:0-10944 GCA_003313965.1 Megacollybia marginata
GATCGTGGGTTTAGGCAAAGGTATCGGCGAAGCCTCGGCGGAGTGAGGGCCAATACCCGGTTAAGGAGGAGTTAGAGAGAGTAGAGTATTGAGCGTAATCCAAGTTGATTTCTAAACTGAAGTATATAACACTGGTGCTAGGCTTATATACTAGAGGCCGTGCTATCTACTTTAGTCGATAATAAAGAAACATTGAAAGGGACTATTTATGAATGTTAAGTAATATGAATGTTAGTAAGAGTAATAAATGCAAGGATATAAACGGAACAAAGAATAGATATAATGAGAACAAGGGCTTTTAAGGGCCGGTTGATTAATCTAAGTGCACGGATGTAACAATCTCAACATTGACCTGCTCATGTTCCTCATTATCCGCTTCGCTATGCAACAGTGCTTCCTCATTGTGTTCTATTCCAGACGGACTGGAGAAACAAGGACAATTACTTGCATGTCTAATGATGCAGAATGTGAGTGGCCCAGTCAATAGGCACTGAGCCACTTCAAGAATAGGAACCACCTGCTTCTCATCTTCCTCCTGCCAATTCCTCATGTAGTGTAAGATCAGAATCCAGCAGCCTGGAAAAGATTCCACTTAAGCATCCATCCCCTGAGACTGACAGGGCTTTCCATGCTTGACAGTACTTCTTGGCAAGATGAAAATTTCAATATACCAGTTAGCTTTTTTATAATCTACCAGACACTCAATGACTGACCACCATAAGGTCATTATCACTTCAATTGCTCAGGGTCTGCTCACTGCATCATCCAGCATCAAAGTCTTTAGCTAAAATCATTATGCTGTCAACAAATGAATAAAGACCTTCAATTTGATTCTGTTCATCTATCTTCATAAGGTAGGGGACATTCACTCCCATCAAGTCATGTGATACAATGTGTGACAAATTTTCAACAATGAACTCGTCTGTCAACTAAGAGCTCCCAACTAATCTGAAACCACAGAAGTGTAGGGAATAAGAAATACAAGAGATCTGTGGTTGAAATTTCTGAAAATTTCAGGAAACAAGCCTTCTATATGACTTTGAAACATTTATTTCTTTAAACATCTCTGAATGCATATTCTAGACTATACGAACAATGTTGAAATTTAGACTCGGAACAGTTTGCTGTGCCCAAAACAAACAAAACAAAGTCACGTGATCCTTCAAACCATGTCGCGGGACAGCAATTAACGACGCATAAATCGCATTCTATTGCTCTGAAGCTATGCCACAAAGGAAGGGTGCAAATAAGGCCCAAAATCTGGGGATTCATGCCATCAGGAAGGTCAGATGCATTGTGTACACCCTTCAACCGGTTAATTTCAGCCCAAACTTGAAAGGAAACGACATTGTAATTTAGATGATGAAACCAGACCTACAAAGTGTTCACGTACTCTCAGTGGGTGCTCAAATCAGTCCGAGGACAGTAATCAACACCCACCTGATGATCATGATGCCCGATCAATTTGCACTGTTTCAACCCAACTGACAGACTTGTCACTCGACGAGGATGTTCCAGATCACAAAACTGAACAGGACCTATTGAAATGGCTTGCAGAGGGTCGAATGACATTGGCTTCCATCAAGGAATCGATTGTTGCAAGGCTGAAGTTTAGTGGACGTGGCAATTACTGCACCACAAAAATCGACAAGAAACCAGCAGAGCAGACAGTTCGTTATCATAACCAGAAGACTAATGAGCAAAAAGATCAGGAGAACAAGGAGAATATGCACTTGAATATGAGGCCGACTGGGATTCTGGACTTCTTCAAAAAACAGCATGTAGACTCCAACCCGAACTCCCCCCCCACTCAAAGACTGATGGAGAGTAGTGATATTGACAGCAGCATCAATCTTGATAATGATCCTTTTGGTGTCGAAATCGAGATTGATAAACTCCAAACTTCGACATGCCGTCAGCATTATACCACAACTATCGAGGAGGTGGAGGAAGGAGATTTAATAGCCCAAATAACGCTCGATGCACTTGCTGAAGACAGATTGGATGAGCCTTGGGATTCAGCTGAAGAGACCTTGCCACGTTCATGTCCTCCTGCACACCCGAGACCTACACTTTCATTTCAAAGGGCAAACGAAACCTTTGTCCCAATACATACAGAGTCGAGAACTCGGAAACAGCAGACCAATGAGGTTCCATCAAATCTAGATGTCAATAAAGCGATTCAAGACCTTCAAAATATCTTACACCCACTGTGTCAAGCTGGGAATGGCTACAAAAATCCCAAGCTCCTGTTACTCCTCTGAGGCTGTCTTGAACTAATGGCTAGATTCCTTCGTTTATACAGAGCATCAAATTACACAGGATGGACTATCCATGCAGATACTATAGCAGCAGCTGCAGGCAAGGGACCGTGGCTATCAAGAAAGCTGCGTCAATGGTCAATTGCATTCTGTCGAGATTCTACAAAACTGCCAACAGCAGAATATGGAAAATTCAATACTTCAATTCTTGAAGATGAAGACATCTCCAATGATATTCAGCTGCATCTCCAGACATTGGGGAAATGGATCTCTGCAATGGACATGGTCAATTATGTGGACAGTAATGAATTTCAGACTCACCTGAAAATCAAGAAATCAATCACAGAAAAAACAGCATGGCAGTGAATGGCTCAAATGAGCTTTCGGTGGGGTCTGGAGAAAAAGGATATGTATGTGGATGGACATGAGAAACCAGAGGTGGTGACCTACCGTCAAGACATGTTTCTTCCACGATGGAGAGAATATGAGAAAGCAGCACAGCGGTGGGATAAGAATGGAGAGGAAGAAGATGATACACATGAACGTGCACGCGTCACTCGAGCTGATGGGAAAATTGTTGTTATCTGGCACCATGACGAATTAACATTTTATGCCAATGACCATCGAAAGCTGCGCTGGATTCACAAATCAGAAACAGCCAAGCCGGTTACAAAAACTGAAGGTGCATTGTTTATGGTTGGGGAGTTTGTTTCAGCCGACTACGGTTGGCTGAAAGGCAAAACATCAGATGCCACAGGTGACTATCCATCAGCCCGGGTTTACTTTCATGCAGGCAAGAACCAGGATGGTTACCAATCAAATGCTGACATCATTGTGCAAGTTGAAAAGGCAATGGACATTCTGGATCATGATTATCCAGATGAAAAACATGTCTTTGCATTCGACAATGCAACGATACACACTGCTCGTCGAGGTGACACATTGAGTGCATCTAAAATGCAGGTGAAACTGAATGAGAATTTTCTCTGTTCGATCAAAGGATCAGATGGAGTTGAGAAGCAGGTCAGAATGATGGATGGTACCTTTCCTGATGGCTCCAAGCAGTCTCTTTATTTCACAGATGATCATCCTGAGTATCCTGGCTGGTTCAAAGGAATGCATGTCCTAATCCAGGAACGACGCGAGAAAGGAGCCGACTTACCTGATCCCATCAAACTTAAGGGTCAGTGCACAAAATTCAAATGTGAGAAGGGGCATATCAACTGCTGTTGCCGTCGCATCCTTTACAATCAGCCTGATTTTGTCAATCAAAAGTCTTACCTTGAGGAGGTGTGTGAGGCTCGTGGATACGAAGTCATCTTCTTTCCAAAATATCATCCAGAACTGAACTTTATTGAGCAATGCTGGGGCTATGCAAAACGAATATACTGCATGTATCCTGCATCCAGTCTTGAATCTGACCTTGAGCGCAATGTCAAGACATCACTTGAGACAGTACCATTGAGCTCTATGCAAAGGTAAGGCTAAGCCTAATTCTGGGAGACAACTCACCTAAGGAACAGATTTTCTACTCAGTCTTCTCGCTTTGTGGACAGCTACTATCACGGCTTGAGTGGGGCAGAGGCAGCTTGGTGTTGCAGAAAGTATCGTGGCCACAGAACCTTGCCCCCTGGTTGGCAGGTAGAATTGGCCAAACGAAATGAAAAGAAGCATTAGATACATCATATTAGTGGCAGAATAGGCATTTTGTGTGGTGCGATTGTTGAAAATTTTGCCGCATGACCCATGACGCACATGATGTGATGGGAGTGAATGTCCCCCACCATAGCTGAAAATCAATCTAAAAGCATAAGTCCTGTTCTTGGATGCAAGCCTCTATTTTTGATGCTGTATACATGTAGACTGGCACTGTAGAAACCACTCCCAGAGCTTCTAACTTTAGTTGCATACACTACCTGTGTGAGGCGTTGGTTAATAAAACATTGACACATAGACCTGGTTTATATGGGTGCCACATAGAGGTTACTTACAAAGCTATATGATAAGCCTCTTATATGATGACCTTGTACTACCAAGTTTCAATAACAGAGAGTATATACATATGATACTGACAACTGATTCAGTGGCATTTAGTTTAGCTCTTGTCACTTGACTCAGATCCTCCTGTTCTACCTCTCTGATTGCAACAAAGATAGATACTTCTCAGATGGCCAATAGTATGTACTTATAGTATGTATTAGATAGAAAAAGTTTCCCAATATGATGCTAATCTGATCTAAGCAATGTCAAAAAATGTAGAGAGCAAACCAACAACTGTAATTAGAAACCAATCTCATGTAACACCCCAGAAGCGAGGGAGCAGAAAGAGAAACAGTGATATAGGAGGAAGTCACATCAAGAGGGATTGGCTAAGAAGTCTTAAGTATAGTGAGTAGCCATTATTTTGCACCTTGACCACATATTAATGACCTCAGTGCCTTTATTGAATGCTTCAGACAGTGGGCATACATATTTCCAGAGTATAAACACTGCCAAGGTGCTATACAAAAACCTGAGGACTACTTGACAGAATACTAGCCACCACCAACCTCACTCAGATGTCTTAAACATAGAATGCACAATTACTTTGAGCTATAAATCATAATTTCCATTCTTTTCAAAACAATGTGCTACAAACTTGATTGAAGTGATTTACTCAATGACCTGGACCATACTACTCCAATATGGCAGAGTGGTCAATGATGCAGACAAGACTAGAGTTATACTAAAGGGCCTCAGTAGAGAGGTTTGAATCCCAACACCAAAGAAATAGTGCCTAAACTGAGATCAATGGAAACTAATCTCACCCTAAGATCTTAGTTGGCTATGTCCTGAATGATGATTATGACATACTTCCCCTCATGTATCAGTTAGCAACCCTCATCATCCCTTGACCTTGAAGAAAGCAGTTCTGTATCTAAAAGGGTTAGAGGCTGGTGAAGAGAAGTGAAGAAAGGTATTGGCTCTGTGGGTTCATTTTTTCTAGCTCAAACTGGCCTACTCTGGATTAGCCAGGCCCATATCAAGAAGACACCAGAGATCAAATGTTTCAGTCTTTGGTGGTAGTGAATAGAGGAAGTGTAACAGTGAAAGGAAGCTTAAAAATCTTGTTGGAGAAGGTTCTTGGGAGAGCAGTGTTCTACAGTGGCATCGGTGGCATCAATTGTCTGAAATGGTAGCACCTGTCAATTCCATTAGTCAATACTAATTAGATGTACCCTGAAACCAGGTTTTCAGGTCTTGTTGAACTGATTTACCTTAAAATAGCTATACTCTGTTTCCTTTGATAAAGTAGTCGACCTTAAACACTTTGAAAGGTGTATGACCATCTACTCACAGCCATCAGTGGCACTGTCAACTATGAAGATCTTGCACTCTGAGTGGTAGAAGTGAGAGAAAAGACAAAGGAGTACCCCTACTTATATACAGCTATAGTTACACCTCTTGACTTGAAAAATAAGCCTCTTGAAAGATAAAAGAACTGAGACAATGAATAGAACCTGGAACTAGAATAGGTACCACTAATGGAGAATAGAGAGAGAGATAGATATGAAACAATGAGAAAGACTAGACAAGAGATAGGAGATAAAAATAAGCTGAGATATAATGGAAATAAGATGGAAAATGAATATAAATATGAGATGAAATAAATAAAAAATGAAAAAGAAACTAAGAGATAAATTCTGTTATAAAGAGTCACATCTTGATACTGTAAAAAGACAGATAGAACAAGCAGACAGATACATTAAACATCTTGTCTTCATGCAGGTGCTGGAGCCTGAGCTGTAAAGACTGAATGACATGCTTGTATTTTTAAGTCACTTTCTCTTCCTGCCTGTCTATAAGTTTTGAGATATATTATCCAGCTGAGGCTTAGGTAGTAAGGAGACAAGTGAACAAGCAAGACCATAGATGTTTGATAGAGCCAGAGAATGATTCTCTTTCATTGGGCTGAGAGAAAGAGAAGCCCTGATAGACTGTGATTTGAACATCATTCAGAACTTATACTTGACTTTGAATAGTGACATATTCAATTGACATTGCACAGTCTGGGCTCTTGAATTCCTTTGTTTACTCCATTGACATGCTTCATATATGGAGAAGTGAAGATGTTTAACCTAGTAAAGATATTGTTTTATCTATGCTTCTACTAAACTATAATCATTTGTTAGATAGCTTATTGGGTTATTTGTTCCTAACAAACAACACTAGCTTAACTTCAGAACATATACTGGGCTAGATGTTATATAGATATGGATATGACAATAGAAAATAGAACCACTAGACAAGGTCTGATAACAATAGCAGATTAAAAGAATGCAGAGTCTTGTTCAATATGGCAAGCTTTTATTTTTCTGTTTTGTGTTTAAATCACTTTCTAATGATACTGCTCTAGTGAGAAAAGGAGATTAACAAAGCTTTAAAAACAAAACACAAGGTGTATCACTTGAAGATCAGAATAGAGAGTTTTTTCTTTGAGAAAGGCTGAATAGTCCCAATAAAGAAGGGGAAATAAGGAAGAGGCAAAGATGGTTAGCCTTCTGTCAGTAGTTACAGAGATGCATTTTCACTTTCCTTCTTAGTGAGTGCTTTGAGGCCCAGTCAATTAAGAGCCTCAACTAGTCAATTTTCCTTGTGTTTTAGCTATGCTTGTTTTATTGATGTCTGGGTTGATACTACAAAAGATAGAAATGGTCTTTATCTTTCAGGTTCTGCTTAGTAGCTGCTGCTGTGAAATGGGTTTGGCAGGCTCAATCTTATCACTAACACTGTAATCATGGATATACAGATATACAGAATTAGCTCTTATGCATCTGTTTTTTAGTTGTATTTTCTGTGAGTTGAAAGATAGACCCCAATGTGCATCCCAGTGTCAAGAAGGAGCTGTTGGGTTGAGCCAGGTCTGGACACTGTGGGAAGGCATCATCATAGGTATAATCCTCCACTAACACATTCCCTTTTATCAGTAAATGCTTCATAGATGTGGAAGACATAATCACATTGAGTTTTTCACCCATTGACAAATGCATCTCTGGTTTAAAGTCACACATAAAGCTGGCACAAAGAAGATTCAGCTAACCAATGTTGACATGATGCTCATTGTGGCAGAGCTTAATCCACCATGGATAGTCTGCATGTTTAGTGCTATAGCAAATATGCACATTGTTCTCAATATAATGAAATGTATTGTGTGAGTTGAGTATGGACTTGAAAAACATTTGGTGTACCCATATGTGCATGGATATGACATCAACTGCATGTTAACCAGATGACAGCTATGCTTATCCATGGATTAAAAAGTTGAGCAGGTCCATAAGACCATGTAAGTTACAGATATCTTATCACTTCAAGACACACTTCAGAGTGGAAGAGCCCTTAACAACTTTCAAAATGTTATAGTCATAAATTGAATAGGGTTCAGTGAACAATTGGGGCCTAAGTTAATAACACAATTGCTTACATTGGGTATCAAGGGGGTATTGTTTACGTTGTTAATAACATTGTTCACAAACTGGTAAAAAAGTGTTAATAACAGGTAAATAATGCTATTTTTCGCAGGTGAACAATTTTTTCAATATGAATAATGATTTTTTTTTGTCTAATAAACACCCTAAGACAACTCCTTGCTGGAGCTTAAAAGCAGAACAGGAGAGCGATGTCAAGTAACAACAGGAGCAGCATCAGGTTTTGGAAGCCTAGTCACACAGTCTGTCACAGTCAGCAGACTCGGCACTACACTGGACCATGCTGAAATTGTAATGCCAAAGTTTTATACTGGCATTTTGCTGCACTCCACAACCAGACAGCCTGGATTTTCTCTCTCCATTGTTAACATTGTTCACATGGACCTCTAGACCCCTCAGGTTAATAATGGTTAATAACATGTTATTAACAATGTGAACAATGTGACATTGTTCGCCGAACCCTAAAATTGAACAAGAGATCTGAAAAAGTGGGATAGCATGGCCACAAAGCAATAAAGGGACTGTCTTTAAGCAGCTAGCCATGAGTCAATAGATTTCACTACTAGAGATTTGTTACAATGACAAGATTTACTGAAAATGCAGAAACATTCATGGGAAAGAGCGCACTGAATGGTGAAGACCAAAATGCTTTACTATCAAACTAGACAATAAGAGGATCCTTTTCTAGTATCATCTGAGCTAACTTTACTTTGCTAAGAGACAGAAATAGTGGTCCAAACCACAAGAGGTATATGATACTGGTAAATATCTAACACTCAAGATATTATAGAAATTATAGAAATAGGCCTTATAGATTACAATCTAATCTAGTACTGAGCCTTACTGCAAGCAGTGTAGGGTCTGATCAATAAAGCTGTGCAGATCATTAATAAGATATATGTATAGGTAAATTGAATCCCAATCTCATACTAACATTGATGATGTCATTACAGAAATAAAAAGTCTTTTCTCTTCTGTTTTCTCTGACAGCTTCAAATGCTTGGTATTTCTGACTAACTGACTCAGAATGATAAGAAAGCAGATCTGGTTCTAGTCCATTTATAGAAGAGAATGCCAGAAAGAAGAAAAAGCACTAGATAGAGGCAAAAGAGCAAGAGCAGCAGTGGAAAGCAGAAATTGATGAGTAAGCTTTTTTCAGCCATCACCAGCCAACTAAGTCCTTTAACTCTATGTTTCCCTATCCAGCAGTTGGGTTGATATATAGAGATACATGCCAAGGTCTATAAGCAGCTTTCTCTCAAATATGAGACACTGTGCCAGTTCCAGTTCTGGATTAAAAAAGTCCCATCTAATGATATTCCTCACCATATTCAATTCATGTCTGTATATGCTGCTATCTGATAATGACATCACATAGTTGTGATATTATTTATAGTGTACAAACAATACATGTATAAAAGACATGCATATGTTTATCTTGCTCTTTCTTCTTTCCCTTATTACCTTCCAAGATGATCTTTCTTCTCCAAGTAATCTTATTATTACCAACTCATAGATATCTTCTTTTTTAAAGAGATCATCTCATCTATCGTCATATTATCAGTTTTTATCCCTCTTAATATTGATATCTTTGCTGTCTATTGTTATAAACAGAATTTATCTTTTAGTTTCTTTTTTATTTCTTTTTTATTTTCTTTTCATTTGTATTCATTTTCTATCTTATTTCTACTATATTTTGGCTTATTCCTCCTATTTTCACATTGTCTTTATTTAGTTAGTCTTTCTCGTGGTTTCATATCTATATCTCTCTCTATCTCTATTAGTGGTTATATCTATTATCCTGATTCTCTTATCTTTCAAGCTTATCTTTTTAGTTCCAGGTTTTATCTGTTGTTTCTTGTCATGGTCTGACTGAATCTGACTGATCAGGAACTTACCAGGCAATAAAGACTAGAAGCGTCATTTGATAGCCTGAATCTTGTAGATCGTTTTTAAACTTTCTCTATACTTCTCTATGGTTCCTGATTCTTTCTGTTTTATTATATAAGCTTGTGCTAATAACATTTGTAACCCATTCTTGAATATCATCTAGTTTCTACTATTACATTTGCGAGGGATCTCATAAGTATCACCTAACAGTTTTAAGCTCACATCCCGCGACTGACCTTTGAACTCACCAACCGATCAACTTTAACACATTAAAGTTCGTTGTTAAGAGATTAAGTCCATTTGAAATGGACTTAGTCTCTTAACAACGAACTTCTTATAGACTTAATGAGTTATTCTCAAGGCTTGAGAATAACTCACTAAGTACTTAAACTCTATGAAACCCTATTTTCACTACAGTTCTCTTATCTTTCAAGAGGCCTATCTTTCGAGTCAGGAAGTGTAACTATAGCTATATATAAGTAGGGGTACTATTGATATTCTTTTAGTCTTGATATTAGTCTTTTTTCCTACTTCTATCACTCAAAGTGTCCTCTAAGTGCAAGATCTCTTCCTGGAGGTGTGATAGAGTCCTCAATTGCAGCAGGTTATATTATGTATTATGTAAGATGTGATTCTACATCAGGAAAAACCCTTTTTGACTTGGCAAACCTGGCAAACTTGAGTAAACCTGAGTCAACCTAAGTCAACCTGAGCTGATCTGGGACTAACCTAGACATGACCTGGGCTGACCTGGGTTGACTTGGGCTAACCTAGACATGACTTAGGTTGACCTGGCTGACCTGAAAATTGAGACTTAAACCTGGGACTGACCAAGGTTGACATAGGTTGATCCAGGTCAACCTTGAGGCATCCAGGTTAAAAAGGGTTTTTCCTGATGAATATTCTGGTAAAGTCTTTGCCCCTTCACTTGAAAAGACATCAGCGAAGTCATGATATTCAGTTGGGACATTGGAAAGGTCTACAGGTTCGGCAGTTGAACTTGCCCTATTGGATTATTGAATTGAATAGTGAATTGTTGAGAGCCTGCTTGTGAGCAAGAATGAAGATAAGCTGTAGCTCCTACTATTCATATATTGATTGCTGTTGCTGATGTATCTGCTAAAATCTTGGCCAAAAACGGTGAAGGTTAATCTGGGTACTCATAAATTTGTTCATAGGGAAAAGGCAAAGAAGATTTCGGTGAAGACATTACTGAAGGGTTCGCCGAAGACACAGAATCTGATGAAGAACTGGCAGATGGTTAAAT
This sequence comes from Megacollybia marginata, assembly GCA_003313965.1. Classification (NCBI taxonomy): domain Eukaryota; kingdom Fungi; phylum Basidiomycota; class Agaricomycetes; order Agaricales; family Porotheleaceae; genus Megacollybia; species Megacollybia marginata. The sequence goes on from QLOY01007930.1 coordinate 10,884, forward strand.
CACCAAAGTCTCAAGATGAGCCATCAGCGATTCAGGCACTAAAACATTTGGCAAAATAATA
>QLOY01007945.1:0-10101 GCA_003313965.1 Megacollybia marginata
AAACAAAGCTCTCGAGCAGCCTACACGTGAAATTCACGTGGACAGCCAAAATGCTCGTCTTCAAGGGGGCATCACGTGTCCATTTCCAGATATAGTGCTGGTCGGTCGGTCGGGCTGTGAGGTCCTTAAAACTTTTTGGGAGGTCACATTTTTTTGCTTTAGAATAGCTTCATTTGCATCTGGATGTGCTTCCTGGCTCTCCAAAAGAATGGTTAGAGCTTCCTGTAGCCCAATTGTAGCCTCTAACTGGTAGCACTATAAGTTGGAGCTGCACTGTCAATGATGTAGCCTCCAGATGACAGGCAGATGATCCTTGGAGGTAATAGAACTACTGTAGTTTTCAGACCTAAAGTCTGTCCCCTGTCCCCTCAAAGTGGGAACGGAACTAAGGGAGGGGGGACAGTCCCCCCTCCCGTAGCAGCCGAGAACTAAAGAGGGGGACAGGCGCCTATTTATGTAATGAGTGCTTGGCATTCCATTAACCACGTGCAGTAAGCTAAATTGAAACACATTGCCTGAAACACATCATGGTCAGGTTGGTGTTGCTATGTTGCTATTCAAAATCCACAAGGAGCAAGGTCAGTGACCTCGGTGGACCTAATTACTGCAGACATTGGGTAGTATTATTGAATTATGGTGTAGTACTATGGATGCTTTCCTACTTGGTCGCACACTTATGCAATGTATCTGGTCCCGGGAACTAAGGTGTCCCCCAGTGTCCCCCCTACTCTGCTTGCCAGGTAGTCTCGTAACCAGACCCTCTGAGTTTGACGAGGGATGACGACCTCGATCAGAGGGTCTGGTAAACTTCCAAAAATAACTCGCACATAAAGATTTCAATGTTGCACGTGATGTGCCGTTCTCTGCCGATACCTCAAGACGCAAGCTCAATGCTGCCTTACAAAGCCTGATTAAGGCCTGATTCATCTCAGAAGGGTATTAAGCAGCTGATGGAATAATTTGAGATGCTGAAACCAAGTGAGTGACATAAACGACGGTAAGTACCGCTTTGGCTGCCGTGGTGCCGAACTCAATCCAACAGCTCAAATCCGGTTCGTTGTCACTCCGGCAGAGTTTATGTGCACTATATAGCTCACTACAGAGTGTCTATACTCTCCCGCTCACTTTCCGTTGCTCTTAATTCACTCCGTCAATCGAAATCTTTACCTGCCAGCTATTTTTGGAAGTTTACAGGTCCCTCACAAACGTGAGGGGCCTGTCACAGGTCTACTTGCCAGGAACTCGGAGATAGCAGGGGACACTTACGTAAAGACCGTGGGAGGGAACCTATGGTCAGAAAACTACAGTATATTAGAGGACTGTTCTTATGACCTGGACAGGCTGAATATTGTCTACCTTTCATGTTCAGGGTCACATAGCAGTCGGACATTGAGATGGTGCCTCTAGAATGTGTGACCTTATTTCCTTTTATGGTAAATAATGTCACGTGTCGGTCGGTCGGTCCACCTCCAGAGCCCTTAAATAAGAATGTGGCACTATATCCTTAATTTTTTTTGTGAACCCCCCTTGCTCGTCTTATGGTTTTCTTATGCTATGCATATATATTAGGCTTTTCAGTGAGATAAAACCTTTCATAAATCTCATCTTAAGGCTTTCCCAGATAACTCTTGTCACTAATACAAAAGACGGAGAGACAGAGCAGTCCGTGCCAGGCACGTGCACTGCCAAAATCTGTGTATGTGTTCTATTTTCGGAATTGTACCAGGCGCTCACACGAGGTTTCCGTCCGATGTCAATTCCTCTGTGAGCGCCTGGTTACGAGGCTATGCTCCCATAGTGGTCCTTGAAGAACCCGAGTCAGTCAAACAGTCAATCATGGATTGAAGCTTCGTACGATTAGAGCCCTTCCCATCATTGGGATCTAAAGACGTGGCGAAAGAAAGCCAGTAGTCAAGCATCCACTCGCTGAGTTGCGGATTTGCAAGTTCGACCCCGGACCCTACTATACCTGATACTATATCAGGGTAGATATAAAGGAGTTCTGAACCATGGAATACTGAAATCAACATGAACGAATCTCTTTATGTCTCACTGAACACAGAACGTACCACCCAAGGCCGGAGATATAACCCCGAACAGGATTAATATTTGTGGTGGTGGTTCCGTGAACAGGTATCCGTACGCCGTTACATTATGACTTGCTGCAACTTGGATGGATTGGCATCTGATGCACCCGAGGTGCAGATCACCAGCTGCATTTGAATCAATATGCAACTTGAAGCCGCTGAACAGGAAAGGACGAACTCATAGCAGCGAGCCTCTTGAATTGACTACTCAACCCGAAAGTCTCATTTCCGGTGTTGAAAGGGGAACCTAATGCCGGATCGTCAGGATACAGCTCTAGAAGTCGATCTGCGGCTTCGCCGAGGGCGGAGATTTCACTCGGGGATTGTGTAGTCGAATGGTTTGTTATGATCCATTCACGGATCGTCTCGGATGAGTTGATCGTCATCGGTGTGAAACCAGTCCCTAGATGATCAATATTGTACGAGACACTTTCAAGTTAGGTACACCGCACCTTCGTCTAGATTGGTTCCAGCTATAAATGGAACCCTCGGAAACGCTCCTGCAGTATACAATTCTGAAGGGAGTGCCGGAATCAACCCTTCCGAACCATCAATGACAGGAACCCAAGGAAACTGTTCGTTTGCCAAAGAAAGAGAAACACTCCATGCAGCCAGAATTTCCGTAGATGAAGCATTTCGAAGACAATCGAAGGTGTCATCCGACGAGACAAGAGAAGCGCATTCCGGAACCGCTCGAACGAGGTTGTCCCAAACATCTTGGCGACGAGAGGCATTGAACAGGAGTGGGCTATTTGCTACACCTGATTCGAGAATCTTGATTCGACATTTAAAATTGGGTGCATCAATAAGGAGATAAGGAGATGCTTACGGCTGCCCGAAAAAGGGATCCTGCGATGTTCTCGTTCAACATGAGGGTGCTTATGCTGATAGAACCTGCACTTTCTCCAAACAACGTCACCTGGAAGGCATCTATGTCATGATCTGATGCAAAAAGGAGTGGGGGCGGATCTCACCCTGGATTTGTCTCCACCAAAGGCATGAATGTTGGTTTGAATCCACTCCAAAGCCGTGATTTGATCTCTTAAACCGAGGTTGAGAGCTCCTTTTACCATTGCTTCGTCTCCTTGAAGGAATCCGAGAGGACCAAGTCGATAGTTGAAATTCACGTAGATGACCGGAGTATCCTGAGATCATCGAGCTGAGATGCGTGAGTGCTTTGATAAGGACATACTCTTGAAATGCTTCGAGAGACGATGTCACTTCCATTGGACAGAAAGGTGCTTCCGCCTGTAGACACCTCATTGGAGCATACAGCGCAAGAACGGAGCACAGACTGACCAACGAATCCTCCACCGTAAATCCAAACTATAACCGGTACACTCGTATTCAATGCAAGACGCGCAGGACGGAAAATGTTGATTGTCAGACAGTCTTCGGATGTTGTATGACCCAAAAGCTTCTGAAAAACAGAAGTCCCTACGTGAATGCTTAGAGAAGGACAATCCAAAAGGCTTACAGGGCTATCTGCTTGGAGACATGCTGGCCCAAACTCAGTTGCATTGAAAGTTTCGACTTGCAGAGATGTTTTGAGAATTGGCTGTGCGAACCTGAGGTTTCCAACCTGTGGTTCAGCGAATGGGATTCCTCGTAGAAACGTTAGCAAAAATACAGGCAAATAAATTTCGTCCACCCAAAAACTCTTGATCCGAAGCCGTTTGTATTCCAACTACAGTTGTGTTACCCAACTTGACTTGGGGAGGATCCTCTATCGGCGTTGCATATGCAATGATCGACTCGGATAGGAAGCTTGAAGCCAGGAGGACAAAAGCAGAAGCTCTGTAGAAATTGGTGTACATCAGTCTGTCAGTGTAAGGGGGATTGTTTGACACTGTAGAACGAGACCGAAGTCAAAAATCGTAAGGTTATTCGGAAGCGCGTGCAAAGGTCATCAAGCTTAGTCATCCCCATCTTATCAGCGATATCTCATATCTTGCTCATATCCGGCCTTGCATATTTTGTTCAATTTCGCTGAGACGCCAGGTACCAAAAGGTAACTGATTTTCTGTTTCCTTTGTGCTTTCATTCCTGTACATAGCTCTTTCTGCACTTCTTCTATGGTGCTACATCACCTTATTAAAAACAATAACATGATCCGCCTCACTCGGGAGTTACACGGATCCAGTATACGCCACCTCTGCTTACTGTAGAAGTTGAGAACTGAAGGGCTCAAATGTCTTGCAGGAATTGTTTGTTCGAACCCAGATAGTGAAACCCTCCAGAAGTGGAAAAGAATTGACACATTGAGGACTGCAGCGGTCTATGCAAATTTGCTAGTTGGGGATGGGGGCAGGGGAATAATTCGTGTCCGATTCATGCTCTCATTCGTTGACGTCTTGATTCGCCACTTCATACTCCACCATGGAGATGGAGTCGGTGATAGTACACTTATCAAAGGAATTCCCTCTGAGTATAGTATCCGAGTCCTGATCTTCTAGCTTATCTGGCTGAAATAGTAACCACGTGTGGCATGAACAAGACTATATGCCCATTCGCATGCGCCATGTCATTTGTTATGGATTGACTATGACGATTACTGGAAGGTTCTTTAGCCACACTTACAGCTTGACGCATTTCACATTGCCAATGCTTGTACTAGTAGTAAATTCGAATCCGAAATGGGAATGAATGAACCTCAGAAGACTCTTTATGGCCTTTACCTCATCATGATGTTTCTTCCTCCATCGTAACTGGTCGGCTGCAGACTGAGTCATTCATCACAGGCTATTGAAGCAAAAACTCGTTTTTTAATTGTTTCCATGCTTCCCGGGACGCCAGATGTAATCGCAATAGTGGCAACACGGCCGCGGCTTTTGACTCGCAGCAGTGGGGTCGCCTTCAAGCAGAACCGACGTGCTTCTCAGACTGTTCTATTCAGAATCCGTGTCGTAGTCAAAAAAAAACTTGAAGTCAAGTGCTAATTGTCAGCCACTCACTCGCGTACATCAGAACATCTCGATATTTCTTCCGCTGAGTCCCGGTCATGCAGGTCTGTGATATGCGACATGATAATCGGAATAACGTAGAATAGTTAGCCAAGCTATTGGTTTGAAGGTTCGGGAACAGTCTGGAACGTTTTGACACAGGTACGAACATACCTATTTGAAATGCCAATGTCCCTTTTGCCAGGAATACATGTGCCATATGTTCGCTGTAGGAGTCTACTAGGAGCTCGCTGTAACATGAGACTAAGACCTCGGAAACATGTTTACTTGTTGAAAATGACGTCAGTAAAAGGAATATTTAAGAGCAGCTTTGTGGGCGTGAAACAATGTATACGTTGCTGGCAAGGTGAGCTATAACCGGAAGGAAAAGTGCCGACAGAGGAAAAGACAAGCATTTTCATCAACAAAGATGCTCCTACGTGGATTAGTCTGTCTACGACTACCCTTCACGTAGAACCTTCGACTTGATTTTTAATCTTCTGCGTCACACCATACGAGCGGGCCTGAAAGATGTATGTCAACTGCCACACATGCTGGTACGATTCACCTGATCAGTCAAACGGGAACAGACCCTATTGACGTTCTCGACTAGCTCGAACCAAACCCCACTCTCGACTCCGGGAACGTGAACTTGGCTCCCTGACTTTACCTGCGAGCCAGCTTCGAGGGTCATGGTAGTTAATTCGGCAACGAGAGTACTGGGACGAGTAAGTTTTGAGAAGGTAGTAGTAAGAATACTAACCGAAGACTGAGGACCGTGTTATTGACTGTATGTTTCATATCCAACATTTCCCTAACGTCGTCCAGCTCGATTTGTATTGATAGATCGCCTCGAGTTACGGCTTTGTTGACATGTGTGACTGAGCGTACCTGGGAGAGTTGAACCAAATGATATTGAGAAAGCGAGAAGCTGGTACCTGGCTTAAGCTTGTTAAATTTGCAGCCAACCTGTTCACGACAACTGTGAGCTCTCTTCAAGTACCCCTAGGCTCTACGTCCCAAAGAGGTATTTGTTGACCGAGAAAGCGCTCCGAACCGACTTCGACTTCGAAACGGATGATCTCTTTCGAGAATTGAGACAATTTGTCTACCATTGCATTGATGACATCCTTGACTTGATTCATGAATATTCCTTGGACGGGACTGTGATTTTCTGAGTGAGGTCACCCGGTGCGACGGCGCTGCAGACTCCGACTACATCTGAGAGTGAGGCTTTGATTAGGTGGAGCTCTTCCAAGGTCGAGATGTCGTTTTCCAGTGCAAGTGGACCGGATGGAGGTAGCATCGGTGATAGAATTACCGGATTTTCTGCGTCACCGTTGATAGAATGGATGCAAACAGGAGGCTGTGAAAGCGTAAACTGAGGCGGAGGCGGTAGAAACGGGTTCTGCAGATCTGTCGGGTCCTCTGTTATTTCCTGTATGCCCGGCTGCGGTGTCGGTCTACAATTGCACTCAGACTTCTCAGAATCGCATCAGTTTCCCAGGTTCGTTCTCCGTCCCAGCGTGGAATTGTTATTGGTAGGTTGGTCGCTGAAGGCGACGCCGACGACAGTAAGCCTGTGGGTGCCAACTCATAGATAGAAAGTACAGCAGCAAGATAATGCAGAAAAGACGGGGATTCAGAAGTCATCTTAGGTGTGCACAAGCCGTGCGCGCGACAAGCGAGAAGGTTCAAGTTTGGAAAAGCTTATCACGGGATCACTTTTCTTCTTTGTGTCTGCATCCCATTGGCCTGTAAACGGGAACCTGAGATTCGCCTCTTGGCTCCCCATGTGAAATTTGGATCTTAGCCAATTTGTTTAGAATCAACGCGACTTCCTCTGCCATACTGTATTGATTTCAGGTTAGCCTGCCAACGGTATAAAGTCGCAAGAAGCAAGCAAGAAGGCGATTGTTGTCCAGTGAATCTGTACGTTGCTCAAGTTTTGGCATTGTTCTAGCACCCGCTCCACGTTGTCCACATTGTCTGGGTTGCCTGACAAGTTCTACCATTCTGCCCCGATTGTCGCTTAGTTCTCCACTACAGCAAAGATCTCAGGCTCCTGACGACTCTTTGCCGATGGTCCAAGACCTTGGCAGAAAACTGAATGCTAGTGATCCAGTCTTTGTAGATATTCGCCGTTCTTTCAGAGCCCTCATGCAACACTCCTTGCGCGCGACAAAGCAGTGGCTTGCTTACAATGCCCTTACCACGCGACAGAAGCGTTGGTAAAGTAAATCCCCGAATAACTATTCTCAGCGGACACCCTGGAACGTTCTGTACTGCGACTGTCATGCTTAGTCGTACTACCTGGATTGCACATCCTTCAGGCTATGAAGATCCCGATATGACTGTTGTCAAACTGTTGTGTCGCTTTGGCGTCGCTTCTGGATATTTGCCGCCCAGCTTTCGCCTGTGCATCTCTCTTCCCTCAGGCTTTCCATCGACGTCCCTCTTCCTTTTTCCGCTGTCAGAACGGTTGAACTTTCGCTCGCTGACATCATGATTAACCCCTTCTGCCTGTTATGAGCCAATCGTCACTTTGGTAGTCTCCCGCAACCATGCTTCCCCTCATTACGTCTCCAAACACGGCAGACTACAGCATTGTACAGAGATAATAATGCCACATGGACACGGTAATGACAGCTTTCACTCATTGATACGTTGCCTTCTTTTTCGTCGTTTGCCTTCTATCTATGGGACACAAGAATAATAATGCCTTTAGGCTTGAATTGATTAGCAAGAACAGGAGTCTGATCGCAAATTCTTACAAGACGAGTGCTCTGCTACTCGACGGACGTTAACGAGATTTGTTATCAAAAGAAGTCGTCGAAGGTCTGTATGGATAAACCCAACCTGCGACAGCTGTGTCAGCCTCTTATTAACAGCTTTGATTGCTAACCTGTGCCTTGGTCGATATTCAGACTGTTCAAGAAACTGTTCTAGCTTGATTCACCAAGCATGTCGACCACTACGCAAAAAGGACTGGACTATATCTGGAATGAAGCCTTCGCTGCTCCCTTGGATTCTCCTTATACTGTACATTCTGAAGGACGGAGACTTCCAACTATAGGTCCGCCCATATCAAGACTTTGATCTCACAGACGTCTAGTAAGATGCATGGATCCCAGAGTCAAGTACGTCTCATTCAATTCTGTCTCATCAACAAAGCCTATACACGATTCTTGGACTCGTGAAGAATGAAACAGTCATCTTAAGCTTACGCAACGCAGGGGATTGCATGAGTTATTTCCGTCTTCTTTCCGACCAGATTTCACGATATGTGCAGAGAAGACGCTCTACGCTATCGTCATATCTCAACACCTCTTCGGAATCACCCAAAACTACGAAATTTTCGTTGTCCATCACACCGATGGTATAGTTACTTCCACGACACTATACTTCTACGACGGATAGTATGAGGGAACGAGTTAAAGAAGGGTCCTGGATACGACGTAGCCACAAAGTTTACTGGTGGATCGATTGCTCAATGTTTTGTCAGCCCAAGACAGCGGAAGGAGTCGACAAGATGCATTTTCTTGAGTTTAGCTCCATGGAAGAGAGCGTAAGAACCGACCTCAAGTTCTAACATCCACTAATAGGGAAAGGAAGGACATATGCCCTCGACATGGGCAAGGTCAGGTTCATTTCTCAGCTTCATGCTTTATCTGATTCCCTACTTATAGACCACAAGTTGCGTGGATTCTGCATTTACGATAAATTAGGCAGGCAGAATGCAAATGAATTGAATCTACGATTCCCTCACAGCCTGATTGCATAAGTACAATTCGTGCTACGGAAAACATCTGAAAATCTCTCCATGCACCTTGCTTGCTTTTTGCTATACCTGCCTGTCCGCAGTGCCGCAATTGGTCCCGCGACTCACGTGGCCGTGACGTTTCGTGATTTGTCACCTTCAAGTTCGGAATCAAGGCTAACGTTGCTATTGGATGTTTCGCCGTTTGCTTCTGTCTACAACATGCACATCACACCCTTCTTTTTTGTTTCTCTCTGTCCCGCTGCTTTTGCCTCTCAAAAGTACTCTACGCGGATGCTCAATTCGATCATATCGAAGGGGCAGGGTGTTGCCAACAGCGGCGCTGCGAGTGGACAAATTGAACTCGGTGTCTTCCAGTCAGCTCTTGGTCAAGCTATTACCACTAGACATAACTTGACATGGGAGAGCTACCTTGAACAGAGCTTGACAACCAGTGTTCCGGCTTTGCTGAACGCGACTGTTGACGCGAGCACGGAACCATTGGATCGTTTTAGCATCGGTAGTGCTCTGCTTTGGTGGAGGGGAAATATTTCCGGAGGCAAAGATGCTCTGGAGGCTTTGCGACAGTCACTGATCTTACAAAATCGGACTGATCAAGGAGGACTCTGGTACTACTACGTCTACCCAAACTGGAGCTATCTGGACGGCATGTTCTCGGCGGCTCCATTTTACATTCACTACTACACCTCCAATACCAGCCTTGCCGAAGCAGCCACCACCGCATTCGATGACGTATTTCTTCAGTTCGATCTTCTCTGGCAACACTGCCACCCTAATGCGTCTGGCCTTCTCCACCATGGTTATGATGCGAAAAAGATGGCTGTCTGGGCTGATCCCGTCACCGGAAGCAGTCCGATAGTATGGGGTAGGTCCTTGGGATGGTACCTGGCAGGTTTAGTCGAAACTTTGGACATCCTACCCCAAGTTTACCCAGGCTGGTCAGTCCTAAGGGCTCGCTTCAATGAGCTTGCGATCAATGTCGCTGGGGCAGCCGATACGAGTACCGGTCTTTGGTGGCAAGTTGTTACTGAGCCGAACGCCGCCGGTAACTTCTTGGAGAGCAGTTCCAGTGCGCTATTCACATACAGCATCCTGAAGGGTTTGAGATTGAGACTCTTGGATGATACCACTCTGAAAGAAGTGGCAGAGAAAGCGTACAGGTCAATTTTGGATCATTTCATTGTCAGAAACTCGAATGGTACGCTAAGTTACAACGGTACGGTGACCGTATGCAGCTTGAATTCGACTGCAGACTATGCAGTAAGTGGCATGAGTTTCCGGTTGTGGTTAC
>QLOY01007946.1:0-20395 GCA_003313965.1 Megacollybia marginata
TACTACCAAGTTCAAAAAGAAGAGTCTACTTATTACCTCCAAGTTGTTGAAGTCCAATGCTACAAATCTAATGAGTAACTGACTAGAAATGAAGTGCACCAGCTGGTTAACTGGTAGTCTAATGGTTAGTGGGGTCACACTATGCTGATGTGATATAGCCACCTGTCTCTGCAGGTGGCTGCCTGTTCCTCATTCAATGTTGTGATTTCTTCTGCTTTCCATTACTTCAAATAACTTGCATCATCCATATATGTCATTTTTTCAATCACACAGGAAACATTTCCCACTGTTTACCATGTAAAAAACTGACCAGATACACCATGTTCCCATTATATCTCCACCTCTTATTTGGCAGGATAACCAAGATACAACACTGTTGCCAGTCCCAAGACCTGCTCCTCTTCTTAAAACCCTTGCACATCATGCTCACAGGAAGCATTATGAAACCTATCAATGCTGGCCTTCTGAGGCTTGAGCCTTGTGAGTCAAATGAGTTTGTGTTAGGAGTTAAAATGGATTGTCTTTGTTCTCAAGTTAAAATTGATTACTAAAGTTCTTGAGTTAAAATGCATTACTAAAATTGTCTTTGTTCTTGAGTTAAAATGCATTCATAAATCTCCCTTTGTTCACCACTTAAAATGTATTACCAACATCTTCCTTTGTTCTTGAGTTAAAATGTATTACTAAAATCTCCCTTTGTTCTTCAACTAAAATGCATTACTAAAATTCCCTTTGTTCTTCAGTCAAAATGTATTAATAAATCTCTCTTTGTTCTCCAATTAAAATGTATTAATAAATCTCCCTTTGTTCTGTCTGCCTTTGCTAACCAAGTTTGACTATCTCAAGCTATTTGTAGTGGACATACTTCATGAGGTTGAACTTGGTGTCATGAAATCTCTGTTTGCACACTTGGTTTGCATTTTGTATGCAATCCAATGATCTCAAGTCCAGGAACTTGATATAAGGTATTTGTCTTTTTTGAAAGCATATTGTTCTGAACAAGGCATTTAGATATTGCAATGTACCAACTTTTGGTAGAGGAACTATTTGACATTTTACAAATAATGTGTCTGCAATGAAAAAACTGGCAGCATGCAACTAGGAGGATCTTCTGCAGGTATTTCTTTCTACATGCCACAATTTATTCCCTAATTTCATAGTGTCTGGATTTTGAAAAAGGTATAGCACAATGACAGTGCCATCCAAGACATCGTCTTTATGACTGCTCTATGGCATGCATATGGAAAGTCTCGTCAAACTCTGATTCTTTCCTTGGTATATATGATAGCATGACAATTGATTTTTGTGGTGATTTGTGATATTTCAACAATGATGTTTGTCCAGCATACAGAACTTGGCCTACTCCTCAAGAAGAAAAGAGACAACCATCAGACAGAGGTTGATTTAGTCTCAAAACTTCAAAAATCCACTCTATTCTTGATTACCCCAATATGATTTGCATGTTTGGCACAGCAGATAACAGAATGTAAGAGCCTTTTCCTATCAACACAGCACTTATTTTGTGTAGACTGAGTTGAAACACAGGTGTGTCAAACAATCTTACAAGAGTACCAATTGGTGGGATGATGAATCTCAGATAGCCAATCACATTTTAAAAAGAACATCAACAGAATTACAATGTGTGTGGACAATCTTAACAATGATGAGAAACTGGCGTACACCAGTCCAGGGGAGCAATATCACATTTCCAGCTCTACACAATATCCAATCAACCTCTTCCAGTGGTTGATAAAGAATCAAAATGACCCCATAACAAAGGTTTTGCTCCAATCAGATAAGCTTGTATTATGCTGATATATTCAGGATTTTGGACAGAAATTGTATACCTATCTGCTTTCCTGCTTTTGTGGAACAAACCATAATAGTTTCACAGATGCAGACTTGGCGGATATTCAGATTATGAAGAACCAACTTTATAATCAAAAAGTTTGCCATTTCAATTATATATGCAATGTGATCAGGACTCCATCAATCCCAACACTCACTCTGATGTTATGCTGCTTTCAGAAGACACTAATCACTGCTAAGAGTTGTCTTCATATTCCATGCCTTTGTCTGTTATCAGTGTTCAAACCCTCAGTGCATTGTTCACTAGTATACACTTGATCTCAACCATGAGGCAGGATTTACAGCAAAGAGACTATCAAGTTGGCTTTGTGGATGGCTGAGAATCAGATCCATTTGACTTTATCAATCCAGCAGATGTTATTAGAGCCATCCACCTTATGCCAGCTTTTGCATTTGGGAAGACACACAGATTACTCTCAGCCTCTGCAGCTTGATGAGAGAATGAGGAAGATACAGATTACAAATACTACTATGTCAACATGTAGGCCCTTTTTAAGTTTTTTGATCTTCTTATCAATTTTATAGGTTTGCTGATTGTGACATGGTAATGCAGTTTACAGGACAGGGGGTGGGGCATAAGGCTACCTGGATGCAGACTGCAAAGTTTCAAAAGGATCTTCAAGCTGCATTTGGAAACATATCTCAGGATCAATCAGATGAAGATAGTTCTGAAGACTCAGACTCAGAAAGTGACAATAGTGACTCTGAAGACAGCAGCTCAGAGGACTCCAATAATTCCAGCACTGGTGACTCTGAGTCTGATATGGGTTCAGAGTCAGAGGATGACTACTATGAGGATTATGCCGAGTTGGTGGAAAATGGTGATGTTTATAGTGAGGAACAGCTGCTGGGTATGGAAGCTTTCTAGGGTTGTATATATTTGATATGTACTATATAGTAGGGTTTGAAAACAATTCATTGGTAGAGACATAATGCCATGTTGACCTAGAGAAGGGTATCAAATGCCAGGTCAGGCCTGATATGGCTCGTATCTGGCCAGATAGTGTCCAGATCAGGCATATAGATTACCAGGTTGACCCAGATCAGGCTCTTATCTGAGATAGGGTCCAGATCAGGTGTATAGATTGCCAGGTTGGGCCAGATCAAGCAGTGTGCTTGCAATCAGGTCCTATTGCCTAGCAATTTTGTACAATACCTTGTACCTACATTGCCATCCCACTACTAGATCTGGCCCACTCTAGCCATACTTACCCTGATGATACCCCAGACTGCCAGGTCAGGGACCAACACTTTTGGTGATGAAACCAGCAATTCATCCCATATTACTTTTATTTGTGTCTGCCATACCTAGTTGTCAGACCTATCACACTCATAGGCTTCAAGTAATCAGGTAAACCAGTTAGTTAGATATTTGTCACCTAGCAGAGTACTTGCCTAAGTGGACCATCCTCAATGGCCAGCCAGACAGCTAGTAATGAGTTTTCAAAGTCAGAGGGGTGTTCAACTGTTACAGTTGAGACCCTAGGCAAACCATAGCCATCCCAAGACTCTTTTATCTGCTTTAATAAACCTGGTTGCCATTTTGTAGACCTAGCTGTGAAACTGGCATATCAGCCATATGAAGGATAGGGATCCAGTCCCCTTCTGACTGCCACAGTACCAAAGTGCAACCCCTCTTCCCAATCTGCCTCTCCAGGCTGAACCTATGGATGTTTACACTCTGTTCATGGCAGCTGCATTGCTCCATGAATCTCTCAACTGCAACCCCCTTCAACTCCCCATCAAAGTGAAACTATGAGTCTTTTGAGTCTCCTGCATTGACAATGCTGCTGCTGTTGCTTCCAAACTTGACTGGGACTTTGGAGAGCACTTCTACATTGACAATGCCAACAGTATTGCTGACTTGTGAAGGAAACCTACAACATCCTGGGTATGCTGGGCCAGTTCCTGTCAGGGTCAAATTCTGGCAGAATACCAAAGGCATCAAGTTCAACAGTCCACCTTTACACCTCTACCATCATAGCCTCTTCATCAAGTTTTCCTTCTGCACTGGATATATGGCCTCCTGCAGTGGATTGTTTATAACCCCCTGCCCCTACAATGCATCAGCAAAGGGACTATCACTCTCAGCTAGAAGACACTATGGCCAAGCATCTGTTAATTACCTGGACTCATCTCTCTGTTGATGATCTGTTTAGGGTGACAAGATCTCTCACCTAGAGTTACAAGGTATTCCAGTTCTTGTCAGAAGTACAGACCAGCCTTACAGCACCCCCCTTTTGCCTGACCAAATACCTTGTTCTACTTAGGAACACAAGAGTCTCTTACAACATTAACTATCAAAGTATCTAGTACCTTTGAAAGCTTCCACTTAGACCATGTCCATCTCAAGCTTGTGAGGGTACCCAGGCCTTGAACACACAGACAGCAGCATAGTCAGAGATGATCAGCTTTCCAGCCATTTAGATCCAACTTTACTCCTGCTTATTGAACTAAATACAGAGGTTCATGCTACTCTGCTGGCCACTGTCTTGATCTCAGGACATGTACCACTGGTCAAGGAGATGCTAAAAAAGGGGATCCCAAATCACATCCATTCCAACAACTTGCACATAACATTCACAATATGTGGCATATAGCAGCCATTCATCTGGCCAGCAGAATTTGGGGAGAACTGATCTGGAAAGTTACTCCCAAATGATATATTCCATATAACATTCCCTTCAATCTATATCTATCCATCTATCCATCTATCCCTCTATTTATTTATCATTTTACCTAATTACCCTACAATACACTTTCAACTTCAATTGGCCAGACAGTAGCTTTTCCCTCACCCAAAAAGGTTTTTTCCTTAAAGAGGTTTTCCTGGGTAGGTTTTGATGCACCCAATCTAGGCTATTATAGGTACATTAAAGCTACATAATTAGATCTACCAGGGTCATTAGACTTTACTCTTTGAGAGTGTAGGTAGATTACAAATAGAAACATAGAAACATCTCTACCAAATATCATCTGTGAATCTGCCTACCTAGTCTGGAAGCTCTGCTGTGAGAGTGTCATTAACAATAAAAACAGACCACACTCAATTGATGAGGTGACAGATTGCTGGTCAAAAACCATCAGAGACAGGCTGTCACTTGATTGTAGACTTATGCATAAGAGTCTTGGAAAGAAAGCCCTTCCCAAAGCACCTGTTTTGAAAACCTGCAAAGGAATACTCCAAGACAAAAGTGAGCTCCTGTCAGACTAGACAGAAGCAACTGGGGTTTTAGTGGGTATTATTCCTAGCAGGAAGCAAGGAAGTTGTGAACACTGAAAGGATGGAGAGAGGTGGGATCAGAAGGTTAATGGTTTTTCTGCTTGCCCACATGTAGTGTGCAAAGGCATTTCCTTGGGGTTGTAAAGTGGGGTTGAAACTCTCTGCATGTATTGTGGGACCAATGGGAAGACAGCTAATGCTGATGGACCTGGTCTGGGTACACTGTACCCAATATGCAACCAAAAAAGCTAATTGAGCAATGTCAATTACAAGCAGCTCTGGCATAAAGTAGGTTGCTTGTCCATTTTTGACCCCTCAGGAAGTGTTGCAGCTGTTCTGAAACTTAATACCTTGCAGATTAGAATAAGGGTCATAGTTGATTTAAGCTTCCTCTTCTCTTGCATTTCTTGGAAGAGACCCAGAGTTGGATATGGTTACAAGATGGGTCTCAAGGTGGTTCAAGTTCAGATGACTCACCACACTCTCATGCAACACAACATGCAATGGAGAGTTATCAGATGGGAGATATTTCAGTAGGCTGTCTGACAAGAGGATTCTCAGTGTCTAAAGGCAGATGTCCTTACCAACATGTATAATGTCATATGAGGATGAGATGCTGTGGAAAATATGGAACAAAATTGTCCAATGGGAACTCATAATCAAAAAAGCTGCCACTTTGATTTTTGATTCCACAACAGCAAGTGCAGCAGCCTCTGATCAATTGAGTTGCTGAGAAATGAGCTTTTCTATATTGGGTCCTTATATGCAATGGTGTCTGGTTAGTTGCAGATGAGATCAGATAGGAGCCTCATCCAGGTGGATCCCAAAATCCCAATTTATATCAGGCCAGTGTGTAAGCCATTTCAAGAAGGGCAAGTACAAGTTTCTTAGTCAGAGAGGACATAACTTAACATCAACTTAATAAGAAAATAAACATGGTGGTAGAAGGTTGGCAAAGCATCATCCCATACTTGACAATCCCACTATCCTGCTTTCTGGAACTTATCATGATTCAACTTTAACAAAATACAGAGGTTTGCACTCCTTATCCTACTCAGCAGAGCTATTTCAGCTACTTTAGGAAAGCTAAGTACTGTCTTCATGGAAGGTCCTGCCCTGCTTTCCTATCATTAGCATTTTCCTGTGGGCTGAAGAATGGGTCAAATAGAAGAAACTCAGGTGGCATCCCACCTGTAGACCTTCCATGGATAAGGAGTATTAGAAGCTCTGATTGATCCAAGTCAGTCAGACAACTTTAAAACAGACATTGGTGTTTGTACCTGATAGTGTCTAAACCTGGCTCTTTACTTGAAAATCCCAGCATGTCATATGCATCTGCAGTAGGGGATGCCTGTCTCAAACTTTGGTGAACATTCAAGGCATAGAGCATGGTGAGGATGTAGAGGTGACTCAATGTGAGGAAGGAAATAGCAGCCACTAGCACAGGAGTGGTTAAGAATTAGATTTTTCATGCAAGTAATGACTCACCATTGGTTGAGGGAGCAAGTAAAAAGCCAATGAGGGCAGCAAGCAACATCAAGGCCGGAATACATCCTGACTGGAATATACTCAATCAGCAGAATGTCTGAGATACCTGCAAGCTAATGATTATTAAGTGGGAGATTACACTACACCAGTAAGAATGCTTATAAGTCTGAGTGAACCAAGAATCAAATGTACATATGTATGTGTTCATATGTTTTGACACTGAGTGATGAGTGTATAATATATATATGAGAGCCAATGAGATACTAGCATCTTTAGACGATCAAGCTGAAGAGTGTGCAACAAGGATGGTCTTGACTCACTGACAGCAGCATCTGAGCAAAGCCATACTTTTGCAGGTCTCTCTATATGGAAACGGTCTTCATACGTATTCCATTTTGAAACTACAATGATGACTGCCATACTAGCACCGAACTACCGACATCAAAGCTGTTCAACAAGAGAAAAAATGGGATACCTCAAGAAGGATAAGGCAGATGAGCACAAGTGTTACAAACCAGTTACAGGCCCTGGAGTGGAGGGCATGAACCAATTAAGGAATGACAGGAAACGCTTACAGATGGAAGTATCGGCTTGTTAGGTGTCCCTGCACAATAACCGCCACAAGCACTTCAGTGATTGTGTATAGAGGTTCGTGCCAATACTAGAAGAAAGTGATAAATGGCGACATGAATTGCACACATGCACTTGGCATAGGAGATACTGTTCATCACCTGTAAATGACTCCCATTCAATACTTGGAAAGATATTTGAACTTGACTTGCCCCAGTGCTAGTCTATATGGAAACAGGGACAGGACAGCTTCATTTTTAGCATTAGCTGATGATTTTCAAACTCCGATGGCTGTGCGGCATGATTCGGACCCCAGAGACACCCTCGTTACTCACAGCAGCTATATGGCATGTTGAACTTGAAGCGACTGAATCTGTAGACAACATCAGGAATCTGTAGACAGGCTCAGGAATCTGTAGGTCTAGTCATATATTTAGGTCTATGCACTTTGATGCCTCTCTTGCCTTTAAGTTGACTGTACTTCTGCCAATAGTCTCAATGCAGTGAGTCGTTGATTGAAGTGACTGAATCTGTAGACAGGCTCAGGAATCTGTAGGTCTTTTCATATGTTTAGGTCCTTTACTGCCAGTTTGTCTACTGTATACATTGGCACAATGTGGTCCAAAAATACAGGCCACATCATCAACTCGCAATTTTAGACGCCACCACAGCTATGTCTCGCGCTTGACCTTCGTTGTTCATGGTTCAAGGAAATCAGTACTGGCCCCTTCATAAGTATTGTATTACCCTCTTAGAGTTTTTTTACATCATCTACCAGCACCAATGGCTGAATTACACCATTGGGTGTATACTCGGATTCAATGATCCTAAGATTGCAGACCACACGTTGGACCATTTTGACAGGGAGAAGTATGGATTAAGGTAAGTACAAAACTGAATGGAATTTCTTGCTTTCTGTTTGAAAATATAGCGCCAAGTCTGTGCAGAGGGTTAGAACAAAACTAGGTCTCAAGGGCACTGCTGGATCTGGATTTTTTGACGAAGCTTGTGTTGCACAGCTTGCCATCAATTTTGATTCCCATACATCAAAGAAAGGAGCATTTAAAGTTGCCTTCTTTGGTACATGCTCCGCACCACTACGAGATGCCTTGAATTGCAATCATGTTTGTGCCAAGGTTTGCTTTACAGAGGATCAGGGTAAAGCACAAACTTGCGCTCCAAGTGACCAGGTCTGGAAGCTTCTCATGGAGCTTCGCTGTCTCTCTTGGGCCCACACACTCATGGAACTCGTTTACTCTTTTATTGAGTCCTTTGCAGGTGACATTGCCATTGCAGTTCTTGATGTAGCATTTGTTGCAGCTGCTCTAGCAATTGGTCAAAACATGACAAAGGAGAAAGGAAATGTTCTTCTACTTGAACAGCCAATCCAAGGAAAGTTTTGAAAGTTCATTCACAATGAAAGTGCATCCACACTTCCGATGCATGATAAAGAGATGCAGGACATTGCGGAGTTTTTGTCATTCTCACAGCATGTCCAATACATAAACTTGCCTTCATTTCTGATTTTCAAGGTACCTATACTGATTTCTTTACTACTTACTCATCCGAAATATCTATCAGGCGATGGCAAACTCTTAACTGATCCTCAAATACTGACTGACCCATATGCTTTCTGCATACTTATTTTTCAATACTGACATCTCCCTTAGTGAGATTGGTCAGAGTTTTACATCTGCCAATATTCCTGAAGGTTTTACAAGCTTTGAAGCCGATCATGTCTGCACAAAATATTGCAGGGCTTTCAAGCTGACACAGGATTATCAGAGTTTACCTTCTTGGAAGGATCCAAAAATTTGTCGACCTCCTATGAACTCGGATCAATGTCGACAGGACTGACCAGTTGGTCATGGACTACCAGTCAGAGTTGAAGACTCTCAAATTCATTTCACTTTCTCATTCTCTCAATTCCTGATATCTTAGTATGTTTTTCTGCTTTAATCAGCTCCACTTCAGGTCCTTGAGTACAGAACTTACCCATTCATCATACTCTATATCTACATTTAGTATTGGGATAGAAGACTTTAATCATTTATGATCAATGAGAACTAGTTATCAAACATGAATGAACTTGAGAGAGTCTGGAGTTGACTCTTGTGAGTTGGAGTGACTTTGAGTCTTTGTTGTAACACCACCGAGTGAGACTCACTGCATTGAGACTGTTGGCAGAAGTACAGTCGACTTAAAGGCAAGAGAGGCATCAAAGTGCAGAGACCTAAATATATGACAAGACCTACAGATTCCTGAGCCTGTCTACAGATTCCTGATGTTGTCTACAGATTCGGTCGCTTCAAGTTCAACATGCCATATAGCTGCTGTGAGTAACGAGGGTGTCTCTGGGGCCCGAATCATGCCGCACAGCCGTCAGAGTTTGAAAATCATCAGCTAATGCTAAAAATGAAGCTGTCTTGTCCCTGTTTCCATAAGTCTATTCTTTGTTTGGGGGGTGTTGGCTGGCACCTCACCTGATTACATAATCTTCGCAACCAATATCCAGCCATTGCAGGCCACTATGGATTGCTAGGAATGTTTTTGCCCTACATAAACATCAAATGGGTCATCTGAGATCCCAAGCTGACAAGATTGGCATGGTTGTTGAGGTACAAGCTGATAGATACGGCCCGAGTTGGTCCTTGTCACAGTGTTGTGACACATTTTGGGATGCAATTGGGATGGCCATTATAACTCATTCTGTACCTTTGTTGGTCTCTAGAAGTGTTGAGGAGACT
This sequence comes from Megacollybia marginata, assembly GCA_003313965.1. Classification (NCBI taxonomy): domain Eukaryota; kingdom Fungi; phylum Basidiomycota; class Agaricomycetes; order Agaricales; family Porotheleaceae; genus Megacollybia; species Megacollybia marginata. The sequence goes on from QLOY01007946.1 coordinate 9,898, forward strand.
GATAGATACAATACCATTAGCTCCTAGTTGTTACTTCATAATAGAGACACTGCTATTCACTCGAAAAGATGATTATATAATCAAGTTGGACGCCAGTAAATGAGGTCAGATAATCGACAGACTCAATACACATCACACAACAAAATTCTTGTGATCGTGTATTAGTCTGTTTATAAGAGACTACCCCAGTGCGTCACGGTATACTACCGAGTGATGTCTGGTTAATTGGACAGATAAGCTTAGCTCGAACATACGAAATAAATGTCGGCGCATTTACTAGTGAGTCCAACAATTATAATAGCGACTGCGATTATAATTTTTAACTGGGGTGAATCCTTGGAAGAGTGGAATTGGTAGTACTGAGCAGCCCAAAAGAGCTCGAGCAGAAACAAACCGGATGCCAACCATGTTCTGGGGTCAAATGATGTGAAAGGTCAATTGTGACGATGAAGTATACCCAATAAGTAAAGTGCCTAGAACCAGGTCGATAGAACTCATTTCTGCGAGCGGGGGCGAATCTTAAGAAGCTGGGGGTTACTATAACTCGGGCATAAATCGGATGCAGGCTAGTGACATCGCAGGGACAGGGTCATGCGAGAATGAATGGCACTAGTAGCTTTGTAACCGGAAAATTCGCCTTAAATAACGCTCACTAGATCGACTGTTCTTCGAGTCTTGAATGACTTTGAAGTTCGGTCGAAGAGGATAGGGTCACACATCATGTAAAGATACCCTTCGCCGAGTCTAAACAACCCACAAATGAAACTTCGGACAAAACGGAAAGAGAACCTGTTCCTCGAATGGAAGAGTATGATCTGCTTGACCCAACTTCTCTCGTCTACCAAACCCTACTCAGGTTTCCAAAGAGCACGAAACACCGAGAGGTATAATACGGATGGCAATTGAGGTCTGTGAGCGTATTTCAAAGGATCCATACTGGGGAAGAGGATGCAGGAGCTTGATCAGCAACTTCGTCAGAAACTATTTGTCGCTCTAGTCACTTTCAGGACAAACATAGACCGGCAGATGGAATCAAGATTAGATGCAAGGCTTGAGGAGCAATATGGAGGGACCATGAGACCAACGCCGACGGGTTCCCTCCACCAAGACCGTCGGGTGCGGTAGCTGTAACACTAAGATTTGAGCGATGAGAACGATGCTCTTGTGTGTAGGGAATTGAAACAGCACTGGCAGGTAGACAGCGGAGAAGTGGGAAGCTCTGTAACCTCAATACTGATGCAGCGTTCGCCAACAGGGTTTAAGGACACCGTGTGAGGGCGTTACTTCGGAATAGGCAGACGAGGTGGATAAGAACCGGTTCGAATTGGAGTCGCTGAGGTATGTGTAGCGATAGCCGACGGCCTATCGGGAGAAGAAAACGAGGCAGGACTTCCCCCGCCCATTCTAGGGATGTGGCTGGTAGGAGAATACAACGTCGAAGATGCGCATTTGTTGCAGAGAGAACTAATAACAACATGAAGACGCTGCAAGGCTAGGGTCGGGTGACATCGAGGAGCAGCAGGAGGGTGGAGGATGGTCATTTGAGCGACAACATCTCTGCACGATAGCACTGTTCCCGTCTAGATTCAGTCACATTCCGTCCTTGCTTTGTTAGCATCCTCGGAATACAACGCTCAAAGAATATGAAACCTCTACCTCGAAATCTTCAGGAAGGAGACGAAGATCAACACGCGTTACTTACTCCCTTCTTCGTATAGAGGGCATCCAGAACATCGTTGCGTTGTCCATCGTCTAAAACTAGACTCTAGTCCGAATACAACAACAAGGAGAGAAGGTCCTGGGCCTCATCTACTTCTCTCCCTCCCGGTGTTTCTTTCGGTAGGGTTCGGTAGAGCTTGTCACAGGTCATGCTCATCCGAGGGACAGGTCCTCTTTCTGTTTTCGGCGGCGGCAACGTTTGTTGGGAAAGCTCATGCCACGTGTCTTTACGCGATGTCAGCCATACTACATAGGGTTATGTGATTGTTCACACAGTATTGTTCTCACAGTTAATAACACAAATGGGATGTGGCAATCCGGCTCAGTCCCGATGATAAACAGACCCTTAATAATTGCTTGATAAGGCATCCTGAACCTTTCCGATTCGACGTTTTACAGTGCGCCACTCCGTTCTATATTTCTCCTGTTCCTCACTAAACCCATTTCAGTTTTATTACTTTGTTCGCGTAAATATTATGATCGGATACCGGTATTAAGCTGATAAGCCGGGGCCAAGTTTGCAGCCACAACGGAGTTGGGTGATAAATCCACTGAGGGCGGTGACTGTTTGACCGACAGCCAGGGTGAACTTTGTGCATGACCTTGATTGGACCCTGAAATCCCTTCCACTAGTCTGCGTCCGATTTGTGTTAAAACTTAGAACCCATAGCTTCCTGCCAGGCCCATCCGACCTTTAATGCAAGTTGAGCCATCAGGAATTTGAAGAGCACGAGAATAAACTCCAAAGCTATTCAAGACTCGAAGAACAGTCGATCTGGTGAGCGTTATTTAAAGCTAATTTCCTGGCTACAAAGATACTAGTACCATTCGATCTGACTAGTCTGCATCCGATTTATGCCCAAGTTATAACGCCCAGCGCTTTACGATCGGCCCCCGCAACACAGTTACAACGCAGAAATGAGTTCTATCGACCTAATTCTAGGTACTTCACTTATTGGGTATGCTTCATCGTCACAATCGACCTCTCACGTCATTTGGCCCTAGAACATGGTTGGCATCCGGTTTGTTCCTGCTCGAGCTCTCTTGGGCTGCTCAGTACTACCAATGGCACTCTTCCAAGGATTCACCCCGATTAAAAATTATCATCGCAATCGCTATTATAATTGACTTTGTTGGACTCATTGGCAAATGCGCCGACACTTATCTGGTATGTTTGAGCTAAGCTTATCTGTCCAATTAACCAGACATCACTCGGTAGTATACCGTGACGCACTGGGGTAAGTTCAAACTGTCCTTCCGAGTATGAAATGGGAGTCATTTACAGGTGACAAACAGTTTCTTCTACTCCAAGTGCGCATGCACAATTCATGTTTCGCCATTTATCACTTTCCTCGCTAGTATTGGCCCGTCCCTCTATACGTAGCCGCTGAGGTACTTGTGGCTGTTATTGTGCAGGGACATCTAACAATTCGATACTTCCATCTGTAAGTGCTTCCCTTTCATTCTCCAGTTCATTCATGTTCTCAACTCTAGGACTCGCAACTGGTCTGTAACCTTTGTGCTCATCTGCCTTATCCTTCTCGAGGTATCCCATTTTTTCTGTTGTTGAACATCTTTGATATCCGCAGTTCGGGGCCAGTATGGCATTTGTCATTTTGGTTGTAAAATGGAATGCGTATGAAGACCGTTCCCGTCTAGGAAGACCTGTAAAAGTATGGCTTTGCTCAGATGTTGCTGTCAGTGAGTCCCATCCTTGTTACACGTTCTTGAATCTTGACCTTAATCATCTACAGATGTTGGTGTCTCATTATCTCTCGTGTACATATTATACACTCACCGCTCGGTGTCAAAACATATGAATACGTATGCACATTTGATTTTTGGCTCACTGAGACCGACAGGCATTCTAACTGGTCTAGTGTAATCTCCCGCTTAACAATTCTTGCCTTAGAGGTATTTGTTCTTTTTCAGATGTTCTGCTGATTGACTATACTCTAGTCAGGGTGTATTCCGACCTTTATGTCGCTTGCTACCCTCATTTCTTTTTTACTCTCTCCCACAACTAATTGTGAGTCATTACTTACATGGAAGGCCTAATTCCTGACTAGCCCCATACTAGTGGGTAGTGCTTCCTTCTTCCCACTGAGTCACCTTTACATCCTCACCATGCTCCAAACTTTGAATACTCGCCAAATTTTGAGACAAGCATCCCCTAGTGCAGACGCATACGAGATGGTGGGATTTTCACGTAATGGGCCGGGCTTAAACACTATCAGGTGCAAACACTTACTTGTTTTGAAGTCATTCGACTGACTTGGATCAATCAGAGCTTCTAATGCTCCTCAATACACAGAAGGCATACAGGTGAGATGTCCCCTGAGTCCTGAGTTATTCCTACTTGACCCATTCTTTGGCCCACAGGATAATGATAAGAAGGCGGGGTGGAACCTTCCCTGCACTCAACTGCCCTAAAGCAGCTAAAATGGCTCTGTTGAGTAGAATAGTGCAAACTTCTGTATTTAGTTCAAATTTTAATAGGTTCCAGAAAGCAGGATTATTTGAATTGCATTGGAATTGCGGGATCAAACCAAACAGGAGAAGAAACTCAAAATACGGAACTCGAAGTTGGATCCAAGATGGGAAGCCCTGTAATCTCAAGACTGATGTAGCATTCGCCAACAGTGCAACAACTTTAATGACACCGTAGGAGGGCGTTCATTCGGAATATACAGACAAGGTGACAAGAACCGGCTCCGAGTTGAGTTGTGGAGTTGATTGTGTGTGCGTGAGAGAAAAACGAGGAGGAAAACGAGGCAGGACTACTCTGTGTACTCGACGGATGAGGCTGGCAGGAGAATAGAATAAACAATGTCAAAATGCGCATTTGTTGCAGAGATAGAGCTAATACAAGTAGCAATCCCATGGGCCCATGAAAATGGCTGTATAGATGCAACGAAGGGCTTGGGAAAGGCTGGGGTTGGGTGGCGTCATCGAGGAGGATGGACGGTAATTTGACCGATATCCTAGAGTGTGCATCTCTGCACGGCCACAGTGGCACTGCCTAGATTTATATTCCATCCTTGCTTTGTTAGTGTCCCTGGGCTATGCTCATCCGGGCCTATGTATTTTTGCGCAACATTGAGATCCGTTGAGATCATATAGGGAATTTTGAGATCCTGTTGGGAATTTTTGAGATCAGGTTGGGAGTTTTGAGATCAAGTGGGGAATTTTTCGAGATCATGCTAGGAATGTTGAAATCAAGTTGCGAATCATTTGAGATCATGTTTGCACACTCACCAAGACTGGCTGAGATTCAATAGTACGGGTTCGGAGGCCACGGCGGCATCTCGTGGCGGTGCTTGACTTGTTTTGGTAATTGATTGGTGTTGCGTTTCTTAAAGTGGCAGTTGGCCTCCAAACTTGGAGATATCACAGACCTTCTCACACAGCCAGACTTGGTAACTTACACCCCGGAAGTTGAAATGGCACTACAGCTGTATAGTGGAATGCTAGCTCGACTCCTATATGATCCTAAGAGTGTCGCAGATGAAGAAAGTCCAGTGAATGCATGGTTTCATGCAAATTCCAAACAGATGCTCCGAGTCCGAGTCAGCACTCTTCAAACTCCACCTCACAATGGCGTCTCTGATATGGACATCTGTTGAATTCAAAACTGGTTCTATGAGAAGATAATTGGGGCCAAAGATGACACACCATTGTGGATGAATCAGAATCATACCCATATTCCATGCAGTTACATTGCTCTTGGCATTCCGTATACAATTCACAAACAACGCCAACTCTACACCCCTCCCGGATTCTCCAACTGAAGCAAGGAGGAAGATAATGCAGCAGGCCTGGAACATTCAGAAAAGAAGTTACACACATTGTGAATGTGTCAATATCGAGCTGGAGGCAATACATGACCTTGAAATGCGACTATTTGGTGGTAATGATGCTGGGGAATGGGGAGCCCATACTGATGGGCATCAAGATGGATGGGACCCTGCATCAGAATTTAATGAGGGCAATGTATTCCAAACTGATGGCTTGGATAAGAAGGTATGTGTTAAACCTTGAGTTCCGGCACAAGACTCACTGCTGTGTCAAGAGAAGTCGAAATTCAGGAACATCGGAAATTTTTTCTGAAAGTGTGAAGACCACCCAAACAAAGCCCAAAGTTAGTCGGAGGCGAAAGAAAGCACGAACACGTAAATAGATTTGTTGACGCATCATTAGAAATACAGTCGAGATCAGTGGCGCAGCATTTGAAGATCCTCAGGAGATCGGTTGCGCAACACTGAAGATCCAGTTGTGCAACATTGAAGATCTACTTAAGATCAAGTTTGTGCATCATTTAAGCACTTGCGCAACATTTGCACAACCAGGAATGATTGAGATCTTGATTCTATTTTTGGCAACAATTTGCGCAACATTTGCGCACCATTGTATCTTCAGTTGAGATCCTTGTGCAACATTCAGGAAAGTCTTCTATGAGTTCACTGTCATCAATGATGAGCTCAGTAGATCTCTGTGCATCCATGCTTTGATAGAGCTTGTACATACACAGGTGCAAAGGTAGAACTATGGAATACCCATTACTTCACTCAATACTCAAAGATCTTCAGGATCTCAACATGTTGCGCAAAAATATCGAGACCGTGCTCATCCGAGGGACAGGTTCTCTTCCTTTTTCGGCAGCAACCTCATGTCACGGTCACGTGTCTTTACTCAACCTATACATTGCCTATAACAACTATATATCCTTGATAATGTATCCCTGAACCTTTCTGATTCGACTTTTAGGTACAGTGCACCACTCCGTTCTATGTTTCTCCTGTTTCTCACTAAACCCATTTCAGTTTTGTTACTTTGTTCGCGTAAATTATGATCGGATGCCGGCATTGCATCGGGAAAATGGTAGTTTGGTAATTTGGTGAAGTTAGGCCTAATCACCACAAATATTGTCGAGTTAATATCCTTAATTACACTAATGTGTGTCGTCTCCTAAATTGCCTCTCACTAATTAGGGAAATTAGTGTCAGAGTTGTTAGGCTGATAAGCCGGGGCGAGATTTGCAGCCACAACAGAGTTGGGTGATAAATCCAATGACAGCGGTGACTGTTTGACCGACAGCCAGGCTGAACTTTCTACATGACCCTGATTGGACCCTGATATCCCTTCCACTAGTCTGCACAAAGTCTGCGTCCGATTTGTGTTCAAACCTGTAGCTTCCTGCCACCCATTCAACCTTTTAGCATATGCAAGTTGAGCCATCAGGACTTTGAAGAGCACGAGAACAGAGGCAACATCAAACTTCAGAGTCATTCAAGACTCGAAGAACAGTCGATCTGGTGAGCGTTATTTAAAGTGAATTTTCTAGCTACAAATACCATTCGTTCTCGCATGGCCCTATCCCTTCGATTCTCACTGGTCTGCATCCGATTTATGCCCAAGTTATAATGCCCAGCTTCTTACAATCCGCCCCTGCAACACAGTTGCAACGCAGAAATGAGTTCTACAGACCTAGTTCTAGGTACTTCACTTATTGGGTATGCTTCATCGTCACAACCGACCTTTCACATCATTTGTCCCTAGAACATGGTTGGCATCCGGTTTGTTCCTGCTCGAGCTCTTTTTTTGGCTGCTCAGTATTACCAAATTCCAATTCCACTCTTCTAAGGATTCACCCCGATTAAAAATTATCATCGCAGTCGCTATTGTAATTGATTTTGTCGGACTCATAAGTAAATGCGCCAACATTTATCCGGTATGTTCGAGCTAAGCTTATCCGTCCAATTAAGCAGACATCACTCAGTAGTATATCATCACACATTGGGGTGAGTCAAGTACAGTTTGTTCTACTCCAAGTGCATATGAAAAACTCATGTTTCGCCATTTATCACTTTCTTCGCTAGTATTGGTCCGTCCCTCTAAATGTAATCACTGAAGTACTTGTGGCTGTTATTGTGCAGGGATACCTAACAATTTGATACTTCCGTCTGTAAGTGCTTCCCTTTCATTCTCTAGTAGTTTCATGTTCTCGACTCTAGAACTTGCAACTGGTTCGTAACATCTGTGCTCCTCTGCCTTATTCTTCTCGAGGTATCCCATTGTTTCTCTTTTTGATATCTGCAGTTCAGCCGGTATGGCAGTCATCATTTTGGTTGTAAAATGGAATGCTTTTGAAGACTGTTTCTGTTTAGGAAGACTTCTGAAAGTATGGCTTTGCTCAGATGTTTCTATGTTTCTATGCCTATGCTCACAAAGAGCTAAGGTAAATACCCTGACATAGCTAAGTGATAATGCTCAGATTGCATACAACAACCCTCCAAGATCTTCTAAAAATAGTCACCTGGAACCGGAAAGCACTACTGACTAGGGCTTGAAACTGTCCTGTATACTGGAGATGGCTGTCCAGTATACAGGGCAGCCCAGTATAGAAAAACCATTGATATGGGATGGCTGACAAAGCACTAGTAACCAGTACAGTAACCTGTAAAAACAGTGGTAAAACAGGGATATGCGGTGATATGCAATGCATATTTGTATTTAAATTTGTTCATAAATGGAGTAAATATCATTTAGAAACTAATTCGATGGCCCAATCCTCAGCAATTGTACACCCTGTATCTACCTGTACACAATATGGTCATACAGAGGCCATCAAAATCTTGAAATGATACAGGTACCATCCAGTATTGATGGTCTTGTATCACTGTACATGTATGGGTATGGTTTCAAGCCCTACTACTGACTGATGGCATAACTGTGTACAGTCTTGGAATATGCTGGCATGGCACTTCAATCCATCTGTACTTTGCAGGAGGAAGGTAAGAGTGTTGAGGAAATTTTCTCTTGCATGCTGTGACAACTAGGGTAGAATTCAAACATTTGTGTGATGTGGCAACCATGGTGAAGAAAAGATACTGCCAAATGCCTAGACCCTGTTGAGATCTAGCATAGGATACTGTGTTGGGTTGAGGTGAAGCTGCAAGTGGAAGAACAGACAATGGTTTTTTCTTGGCCAGTTGAAATCAAGCATGCACAGAGTTTGAATGAGTTGGTGCTGGTATTCTGCTGCGACAGTTGTAAGGAAAAATGTATGAAATTTGAGCTGAGTGACAGGCCCGAGCTCAAGGTTTGGTGAGGTGTTTAGAAAGGGTGCTGGGTGGTTTATATGGTGGAATGACCACTGTTATTGGGTTTGAAGCGTTGCTAGCAGTACTGGACACTTGTCTGATGCAAACTCCAAGTGTCTGAGGCTCAGAATCAGGCAGAACACCAACTAAATGACCAACCACCCCAATGATGGTGATGGTTGGTGTATTTGTTGTTGTTGTTGTTGTCAGTGAGTCCCATCCTTGTTACATGTTCTTGAACTTGAAGCTTGATTGTCTACAGATGCTGGTGTCTCATTATCTCCCATGTACATATTATACACTCATCGCTCAGTGTCTGCTTATATGAATATGTACATATGTACATTTGATTTTTAGCTCACTGAGACTGAGAGGCATTCTGACTGGTCTAGTGTAATCTTCTGCTTAGCAATCCTTGCCTTAGAAGTATCTTGTTCTTCTTCAGATGTTCTGCTGATTGACTATATTCTAGTCAGGATGTATTCTGGTCTTTATGTTACTTGTTACCATCATTGCTTCTATATTCTCTCCCACAACTAATAGTGAGTCATTACTTACATGAAAGGCCTGATTCCTAACTAGCCCTGTACTAGTGGGTGCTTCCTTGCTTTACACCTTGAATATTTGCCAAAATTTGAGACAAGCATCCCTACTGCAGACACATACAAAATGGTGGGATTTTCACATAATGGGCTGGGTTTAGACACTATCAGGTGCAAGCACTAATACTTGCCCTCTTCAAAGTCATTCAACTGACTTGGATCAATCAGCACTTCTAACACTCTTCAATGTACAGAAGGCATACAGGTAGGATGTCCCCTGAGTTATTCCTACTTGACCCATTCTTTGGCCCACAGGATAGGAAAGCCGATCAGATGCTGGCATTGTTAGGCTGATAAGGTATTCGTCTATCTCTGTTTGAAATGCATATTGATAGTTTTGCCAATGAACTTGGTTGGAGAGTGGAATGAACTCGATAAGAACCAAGTTCAGACGCCGGGTGAGTCACTAGAGTCTGAGCATCGTAGTGAGAGAGACACCCCAGCGTAAAGAGGGAGAGGTGGGTGGGTGAGTGAAAATCTCATCCACGTAGGTGTGCATGGTGAGACGAGCTGGCGGCGAGACCATAGAAAGATGGAAGTCATGTGATTCCAACCTGTTATTCCTCTACCTTATCTTCATCTAAGGAGACGTTCCTTATCCTTACCTTACAATAAGGTATTCGTCTATCTCTGTTTGAAATGCATATTGATAGTTTTGCCAATGAACTTGGTTGGAGAGTGGAATGAACTCGATAAGAACCAAGTTCAGACGCCGGGTGAGTCACTAGAGTCTGAGCATCGTAGTGAGAGAGACACCCCACGCAGAGCAAAGCTCCAAGAGCAACGCTCGCTGTCGGCAAACGGAGATGCAAAGGAGAAACGTGACGGCAACCCCAAAAAGAGCTGCGTGATGCAAATGTGATGGTACCGATGCCCCAGGATGTGGAGGCATCAACATAAATTTCTTAGATCTTGAATATCACGGAAAGCTAATGGGTCAATGATGCCATCATCTCAAAGACGGCCATCATGCAGTTAGTTCAACTTGAGTTTCCATTTAGATAAATGAAGCATATATGGAGCAAAGAACTGAACCGTGGATCTTCTGGATCTCGAGTGGAGAGACCTTCATGT
>QLOY01007953.1:0-10528 GCA_003313965.1 Megacollybia marginata
GATGGGAACAAGTGTTATATTGCGACTGTTAAAGGGACGAAGAAGACGATCAGTAATACTTGCCCGGCTGGCAAATCGAGTTTTAATTATGTGAAGGGGAGCAAGTATACGGCTGGGTATGGGGCTTGTGCGTCGGGACATAGTGTTTCGCACTAAAAATTATATTTTGGATCATCGTTGGGACTTCCAGGCAGATACAAGAATTCGTTTTTTGTTTATGCACGCTTTCTTTTGATTTGCTTTTGATAGTCGCTCATTATTAATTAATACTTTTGTAACTTGGAATCAACACGAGAAGATCACTCTGTGGTTTTCTCCTTCTGTTCGAGTTTGGAAGTTGGATATGAAGCGAGTACCAATTGAGTACTTGAGCTTTTGCGTTGGCAGTGGCAAAGGCGCTTACTAACGAGACACGTGCTTTGTCATCAAGCGCTCTCATCTTGTAACCGCCACCAAACCATCTTGCCCTATACGCCCAATTTGAAATGCAGTGCATTGCTACTTCTGTATGCACATTGCCTCAGCTATGGTTTTCCCACAACTCAGCCGTTGCACAAGGTCACGGCGGCTAGCGACACGATGAAGGATTTCGGTGCATTAAAAGGCTTTACCCAACCCTGTCACCGTAAAGGTGGGGCTTCAGTAATGCTGTTGGTACTTCGAGGGTTCTGAGCGACGTTTATCTGTATAGCCTGACTATGGAGGACACCGGTTTGCGTTGTATCCCGTCGTTCTGTTTGGCTTGTCGAGAGCCCTTCTGAGGTATGATCTTCCTCGTCGTTTGATTCTGTGCTAAACGTGTTACTGTGGGTGATTTAGTTCTGCATTCACAGCTTGCGAATACGCATCTTAGGATCCCTTGGTCAGAACTATGTTGGAACTATGCGCTACCAGTCGTACTCTCGTTTGCTTGTTCTCCAATCTGCACAATGAATCACTCAGGATAATCTCAGTGCTCAGGGCCCGTTCACTTTGTTTGCGGGTAATTACATGTCGTCTCATCGTTGCAGCCCACCGTCTCACTTGCATGTAGGATCCATAACCCTTCATAATGTGGCATTGTGGACAAATCGACGGTCAGCTTTCCGTCACAGTGTCATGATGAACTTTCGAATGGTTTTGGGCTGTGGCGTCCCTGTTTCTCTCTTCATCTGGGACGAGCATTGCGGTGTCAACCGGAGAGTAGTGATGTTAACGGCGGAGAGAGAGAAGGGAATGACATCGTGGAGAGCTCTCTCGTGGTAGGGCTCACATCGCATCTAGAGCATATATCCCCGCCAATGCTTGAGGTGATTCGTTCCTCAAACGCTCGAGGCCCAATTGCATTCAATGCTCTGCAGACCAACGTGATGCGACCTTTCTTGGGGTTCGTTGGTCGATCTCTCTCATTAACGGGTTCTAGTGTCTTGCTCCCAAGCAATATCCCGACGGAGTACCCATTTGTCATCGCTACTGAAGGCCACTTGCAGCTGAAGTCTGCTCTCCACCGTACAGAGAGCTCTAGCTCAAAACACAGCTACTATCGGTGCCCCAGCTTCCTTGGCAAGCTTGCAATGCTGGGTAGGAGAACTCCAAAGATAGTAAAACTCGAGCGAACGGAATGGTTAGAGCCCTATCCTCATAGGACTTCTCACCAGGTATGTTCCTCGCACTGGCCGGTTCGTTCTCTTACATCACATCTAGTGCCGTAGATGATGCACTTCCCGGTTGTTCACAAGATCCCCCCACACAAATGAGCTGCAGCTTCCTTGTGGCGTGGCACCTCTCCTGACGTAGCGTAGCTGCGGAGCGGCGAATCTTCAGCGGCATCATTAGCAGCTCCCTCGACAGTGACTGTTGTTACATGAAGTGTAGGAAGGGGCTCGTCCCCACGAACGTAATCCGTTTCGTACAGCGGTAAGGTCTTGTCTCAATGATATTCATTCATTTTCTAATTTCGCAACCTAGACAATGCGACATAACTCCTGGTTTGACGTACAACCATCGAAATGCGGTCCTGAGATCCCCGCGCTTCTCTGTATATACGTTGACTACCATCAAAGATGGAGCGGAATGCCTTTCCCCTCGCGGAATTGGGTCTATGGTGTACATGTCGAACATTGCACCTCCTACTTCCGCCTCTTCCGCACTCATTTCCAGGCCCTCTGAGGTGATGCGAGCCAGACCTGCGTCAGGTCTGATCCCTCTCCATGTCTCGTTTCCCAGTCGAGGCTGAGCAGTACCGAGCGACACCTTATCCAGATGGGGTTGCTTTCGTCTCAAACTAGGCTAATGTTGGTAGTGGTGAGGATGGCTTTTATGGTGATGTTGGTTTGGAGGGTTGAGGCACGGGAGAGATCCTCATCGACGTGGGTCGTTCGGAACAGTAACGTCTTCCTGGAATGGCGGGTTAGACAGTATCGGCTCACCGAAGACATGTTCAATTCTCATTGTGTGTAGACGGAGGCAGCTTGTGCACATGCAGTCTTGGCCCGATGTTACACCGAACACGAGCGTTCAACGATCCATTAACACTCCGAGGAAGATGTTTTGGTTACGGTGGCAAAGAGAATCTCTAAACGAGAAGAGGTATGGAGGAAAGTCCTGGCCTCGGAAGAATGGAGCGTAGGACACTCCCAAAATCGACCGAGAGGTATTTGTTACAGCCTTATGCTCCTCCCAAGCTCCTCCGAGTTCCTATACAGCCTGAGGCCTGAGGGGCCGGAGATCGACAATTCGGTGAGATTGCCACATCTTGTCAAAACCGTTTGCAAAGTTGGGGAGCTCGAGGACTGTACTTCAGCTTCTATTTACCTCTGCTGGTTGGCATGTACCTACGAAACGAACGAGAAGCAACTTTGACAGCTGGCTGACGCTCAAGTGTGCACGTGATCCTTAGGCATGTCTATTCTCGATGACTCGCGGCCGAACGCAAAATCACACCATACCACCAACTCGTGCACTCCTACAACAACGTGAATATCGCTCCAGACGCCAGAAACATGTAGCAGACCTAGAAGAACGATGTCGGAGAGCTGAAGCCGAGAATGAACAGCTCAAAAAAGAAATCGCAGAGCTCAAGGCTGCTCGACCTGAGTCGATGTTATGGTCTCCACAAGCGGTACCTCATCTGTAGTTTGCGTTTATAAACAGTTTCTGAGATCTTATACAGGTACAAACGTCCAAAGAGCTCCTACGCAATTTGGCGGCAACAGCATCGTCGCTGAAGCAATTTGATGCGATCATGACTTCAGCGAACCTCGTTGATACTTTTTCACATCTTCACAAAGGATCTGTAACCTCAGCTAATAATTCTTGCGTTCCGGACTTGGCCAGTCCTAGCGAGAGCTCGCAGGCCTCCCGGACTGCTATGGAACGCTCAGAGTGTTGTGGTGGTTTTGTTGATTGCGAGAGCCTCGTCAAGGATGGAATTATCCAAGAAGATTGCGTCATAGAGGAGTTGGACCATAGCGGGTGACAATGCGATAGACTTATATAATCGAACATCATTCTTTATAATACTCGACGAGGTCCTCATCCGTTCCGAACGTCTTGAGCCATGCCTTTATCCCTCCAGCCATGACATACACCTTCGACTTTGTATTGTCCATCTCGTTCAGGTAATCCTGATACCTAGGGAGATAATGTATCACAATGATCAATCATCGATACTATCTTACCAACTTGCACATCTCGGACCTCTTCCAGACGAGCTCTGGCAGTAGAATATGACTTGACCGACTTCGGAATAACGCTGATATATGTTTGATAGATCGATATAGAAGGTTTGTGCAGGATGTTGAAAGCTACCGCGAACGTGTCCCCCCTTGGCATAGACTCAGCCATTTCCAAGTATTAACATCAAACACCTACCGCATGATCATCCCCTCGTACATCTATAACTACATAATCCTGCCCTGCAGGCTCTTTGACGAGGCTAGCAACTTCTTGGACGGAAATCTGAGCTGGAGAGGATTTTCCGACGGGGAAAGCATCCCACCACCTCAGCAGCGCTGAACGTCCGCTCGGGTGAGCTTCTGCGTTGCAATCTTCTGGTTTAATGGCGTATATATCATAGGAGGCTTGGAAGGGTGAGGTGAAGTTCATTTGACTGTGATAACTGACCAACCCATTCGTTCGCATCAAACGATGATAGCTCCCCGTCATCTATGTTCGCAGAGCAACAGGATGGTTGCGATGCAGCGGATACTTCGATGGTTGAAGCCGAGGTGTAGATATTGAGATCAGCCTTCTTCTCAACAAATGTGGTGCCTGAAATATAATCGTGAGTACTATCTCGCTTGCCTTGAATCGAGAAAAACCTTTAAATCCTGCACTCTCCAGCAACTGCTGATATTTTTCCAATAAAATCGCGCCAGAAATGCACCCAACGTATTTCTTCATGTCGCTTCGAATGCGATCGGGAAGTATTTTCCTGGCGATTATCTCCGAGGATGATTTTAGAGTCGGTTTGAACGGAAAAACTTACATCGTTTAGTACAATTCTACCACCTGGATTAAGCACTCGAAATGCTTCTGCAAAGATACCTTCTTTTCCGCCTGGTGGCAGCAAGTTAATGACACAGTTCGACAAGATACAATCCACTGAATTTGACGCTATCGGAAAGGCTTCGGTCAGTTTCGCCTGAACAAAGTTCACATGAGGCGGAAAAAGCTTCTTGTTGGACGCCAAACTTCGTGATCGAGCTATCATTTCCTACGGAAGATGTCAGTCAATCAATGATCCAAATGATACAATGAAAAAATCTGACTGGAGACATGTCAAGACCGATGACCTGACCCGTCAAGCCGACTTTATGTGCTGCGAGAAAGACGTCTATTCCTCCTCCAGATCCCAAGTCGAGTACCCTTTCGCCCTAGACAAGTCATCATCGACTTCGGCTTGGAGGGGTTGGAGAAGCGGACCTCTTTGATTGTAGCAGACGCAATAGGATTGCCGCAGCTAAGTCCCATATTTGAGTCAGAGGGTATGGAATGAAGTTGGTCCTCTGTATATCCAAACGCCAACGCTACCTTTTTCGCATCTGCAACGTATATCAGCATTGAGTAGATAAACGCGACGAGCAACGAGCAACGAACATTCTACGCGTTCGGGGGAGGCATCAGCCACGGCTTTGGCATCATAAGCGGTTTGCACTGTGGCAATTATTTCGTCCGACATGGAAAGGACTTTGTCAGAAAGCGAAGCGCGGAGTTTATAATAAGATAATAAGACTCATCCGGCAACATCCGAATTTGACGAAAATCAATATCAAAACGATCACGTGCAGCCTGACCTTGACACTTTTATACCGCGTGTTCACGTTTCTACACGATCCAGCTGCACACATGGACACCAACGGTATAGTCATTTTAGTTGACGAAGCTGACGATGGTTACACAGGATCATCTTGTGAGTTACTACGTTTACTGTCTCACTGATTTACAGTGTCGCAGCAACACAAAGTCTTTTTAAGGAAATGTCCTTGCTGGATCGTTTATTGACCCCAGCAATACTTTTATGTATGATTATAGGAGTCATCATAGGAGTATTCGTGCCTGGTGTTCAAGCAGCGTTTGATACTGTCCGCTTTGACACTGTCTCTGTTCGTAAGTAACAGCCACCCAAAGAGACGTAGATCTGACTCCATTCAGCCATAGCCTTAGGTCTTATTATCATGGAAAGATATATCCAAATCTCTCAACTCGCTGAACCTCACATAACTCACAGATGTGGCCAATCTTAACTCGAGTGCAGTACGAACTATTGCCCCAAATATTCGCCTCACCACAAATCCTCATCCATATAATGTTCTCTCTTGTTCTCAACTGGCTCATCGGACCCTTTGTAATGCTCGGACTAGCCTGGGCCACCCTACCTGACCTACGCACATACAGAGAAGGTGTCATTCTGGTCGGATTGGCACGGTGTATCGCGATGGTCATGATTTGGAATCAATTAGCTCGAGGAGATACAAATTACTGCGCTATCATTGTCATGGTAAACTCGGTGCTTCAAATCGTTCTGTATGCACCTCTCTCGATATTATTCATCAATGTGATTGGGAATAATCATTCTACTACGCATCTCACATACCGGAATGTCGCTATATCAGTGCTGATAGTTAGTCTATTTCCCGTTCTTTGATTTGATTGATAGATTGACTCATTGCAGTATCTAGGTATTCCTCTTATTGCTGGGATGATTACTCGCTTCGCAGCTATCATCTTACTCTCACGAAACACCTTCGAGAACAAGATCATCCCTCTACTACGTCCAATCCCACTCATCGGTCTGTTATATGTCGTAATAGTGATATTCGCATATCAAGGACACAGAATCATTGACAACCTCGGACCGGTATTTCGAGTCTTGGTGCCTTTGGTACTTTACTTCATAATTATGTGGGGAACAGGGTTTACACTCGTGTTTTGGCTTTCAAGAAGATCGTCAGCAGAAAAGCAGAAGCGACTTTGGGGATATAAAATGGCCGTTTTACATGGCTTCACGGCTGGAAGCAACAACTTCGTTCGTACATCCTCCAGTTTTTGCGATGCTGAATCACTCAACCATTTTAGGAGCTTGCGATCGCAGCGGCAATCTCGATTTATGGCGTTGATTCAGATCAGGCTTTAGCTGCAACTATCGGTCCTTTGGCAGAGGTACCGATTCTCCTGGGCCTTACTTGGGTCGCCCTCGTGTTGGAGAAGAAGCTACGATGGTCGTCATCGAGGGAACATGTACAGTAGTCTAAAGCCTTGGACAAGAATCTCATGACGAATCATCTTCGACATGTTTTAGATATACGTAGCAGCAAAAACCTCCTTCTGAACCCTTTCAACATTTCCAGCAGCGTTGTCGTTGCTTTGGATTTCAAGTTGAGATTTAGGCTGCATCTCATCAATAAAATGCATTACAAGATGACACTCGATGTCAAAAGGGACCATAAAGTATGTCTAAAGCTCCAACATGGTAAGCTATCCATCAAATCAGTTCGAGTCGGCTTAGTCCAATGGTCTGCTAAAACTTCTGTTCTCTTAAATTCCATTTTTTGGTGTGCGGTACGGTTCCTCCTTTACTTCGGATCTCAGAAATTATTTACACAAACCATCAGCCTGAGATCTAAGGCCTGTAGCAGAGTATTAAGTTTTGGCGAGTTCGAATCGTGAACTTGAAGTTGCCTGCGAGCCTGCAAGCCTATATAAAGATCAAGGGGGTACTGGAAATAAAATCCAGTACCGCACGTCAACTAATTTTTTAAGGACCTTCTGGCTGGACCTACCTACCAGAAGGTCACGTGTATTTCCTTTTTAGGCAAGAACAATATCCAGCTTTCCAGGGTAGAAACTGGTTTATACATACATGAAACAATGTAATGTACTATTTTATCTACTCTTATTTTCTCTGCCTGCGCTAACTCACATCTACAGCTGACAACCTGGTACATCATGCCATCATGTGACCCAGCCATAGAATTGAGTCGATAAGTTGCTCCTGCAGAGCTGCATCCATGCATTGCTCCATTTGAAGCTGTATCACTGTTATTTGGAGGTCTTTCATGTTGTTTCAAGAGATTTGCAGCTAAATTAAAGCATATGATCCCCAAAAAATTGAGTGTCAACTAAATTTCTAAGACCCTCGATGGCGGACCTACCTACTAACGTCCGGTACGGGATTCTCGGTCCGGTGCCCCCTTGATAAAGATCTGAGGAATGTAAGTATAGTGTAAGATCTGTTGAAGATCTGTGGCTCAGAAGTCAAGTTCTTACATAATGCAGTGGAACCAGTTACAGTTTTTTGTCGAGTTCGATTCGTGAAGTTGTCTTCCCGAACATTAGAGTGTTACTGCATTGCTTACTAGTGCTTGTCTGTACGGGCCCTGTAAAGGGAACTCTTCTAGCTCAGATGACAGGTCTGAGGCTACAGTACATCACACTTGGAGATGGACCTGATGTAGATTGTAAGTAGACCATTGACAAAAGTAGACATCAGACGGAAAAACTATACAGCCGACCAAGTAGTACTTGCACGTATGGCTGCTACAGCCTACAATATAAAGCACAACCCTCTATAAAAAGCATTCGCCGTTAGCTGTGCATACTCCCTGGGTACCGGGAGTTGTGACACAGTAATAGTACTTCCCGCCCTCATTATCACAGTCATAGCCGACAAGAAGCCTTTTAAACTAGTGAGCTTGCATCTAGTTGTTGTGAGTATCGACTATTCAGTAAACGAGCATTAAAACTGACTTTCCGACGGTTGTAGTTAGCTTCACACCACCGTTTCTACAGGAACGGGAGGTGGGGCTGCGAGTCCTTCAATCTCGGTCTACGTGACAATGGATCATACGAAGTGAATCTGCGTACATTGTAATCGGGCTGCGACCGGAGTCACTGGAGTGAACGGCTGAGGCCCAGCAATGTGCAATGAGAACTGCCATGACACTGGCACCGAATAGCTGCATCAACTTCATGGTGAAAACTGAATATGACTGGGCTTTTCGTTGGGTCCTGTAAGACCCTGCTCGACGATTTGCAAGATCCGAGAACTGAGTACTGAACGTTACACTCGATCCTCGGAGTCTTGGAGAATCTAAGTAAGAAATTCCGTATCGGAGCCACTGGACAGCTTCAGATTGAACGATACGATACTCTTCAAGGGTGTCATGCGTAATTGCAGGTCAGAATTTTACCTATTTGCGGACATAGAAGCATCACAGAATCTTCTTCCTTCGAGTATCGCCAGAAGATAAAGTTACTTAGTTAGAGACCTCTGAGTAAAAGCTTGAGTGTAAGAACATGCGGAGGTCGCAGAGGAATAGACTGGACACAGATAGTTGAGCAGGAGGGAATTTGGCTCGTCAGTTTAACTAGTTGGAAGAACGTGTCCCATACACTATCTCAGGTTTGAAAATGGAACTTGAAGTCGATCGTATCCCATGCGGACAGGCAATCATCAAATGGAAGCGGCGGGAGAAATATGCGAAGGGTGTAAGTAATGAAAACCACCAATCAGTACGGGATTGCCAAGGGGTCGTTTTAGGAGCACCAAGTTGAATGACCAACACATAATAAATCTCAAGTTACGTATGTGGCGGTCTTCGGGCTGCGATCTGAGAGAGCTTCAATTGCAGAACAGTACGGCCAAGGTCCATGTGTGCCTATTATATGCGAGGAATACCCTTCTAGAACCGTCCTGCACAATCTTAATCGAGAATAATATTAATATCCGCCTAGTGCGATTCACTGTGTGAAGGATGTAGATGTTGTGTGTCGAAGACTCGAAGTGTCGCTGTGTCACGAGAGTTCCCGAACTAGCTATTGTTTCGAAGTACATGCTGCGCGACAATGATCCTAGATGTTAAAGTGATATAAAAGTTTGAATCGTGCTCGATTGCGTCAAGACGCTGCGAGTGTGAGTTAGGAAGATGATGTTACCATCCCCCAGCAGCCCCATGTGAACCCGGCTTCGCACGCAAAAATCAGAGCATGTTGGTAGGGTCGATGCTCCTTTCGAGTTACGGTCTCATCCTTTTTCGCTAGATCACAACAAGGACTCTGACGTCAGAGAAAGAAGTCTGCGTTAACCGAAGTACACTTTTCCGAGTCACTCCCGTTTTGGAAAAAAGGAACCACATGTCCATATTTGCACGGTGTTGGCTTTGGATATGACTCGAAGGCGTTCATTTTCACTTGATGTATCATCCTGAAAAGCAAGGTAGGACTGTTGAAATGAAAACTCGGAGGTTAACCTGCTTTCACTGCTGTGTAAACATCAAATTTATCAAGAACATAGAGAAGTCCTACTTGTACGATACACAAAACAGTGACCGTTGTAGTGTAAAGCGTCCCCTTTCACAAGAAGCACTCGCCGTTCTCGAGGCCCTTAGCGTTGCGAATAGCCGTGCAAGTTCCCTGGGCACCGGCAGTTGTGACGCAATAGTAATACTTTCCGCCTTTATTGTCACAATTGTGAGCCGACAAAAAGCCTTTAGAGCTACTGGGACTGCACCTATTTATTCATTATGAATATCAATTATTCAGTAAACAAGTATTGAAACTGACTTTCCGACGGTCGCGGTTAGCTTCACACCGTTGTTTTTACAGGAACCGGCGAGTATATCGCGTGCTTCTGCGACCCCTTCAATCTCGGTCTGTAGAACAAAGATGTGCCAATCAGAGGCGATCATACGGAGTGAATCTGCGTACATCATAGTCGGACTGCAGGGGACCAACGGCTGAGGCCCAGCTATGCGCAATGAGAACTGCCATGACACTGGCACCAATTAACTGCGTGAACTTCATGATGAGGACTGAGTATGACTGACTGAGTATGATTAGGCTTTCCGCTGGGTCCTGTTTTATACTGTAAGACCCAGCTGTCTAAGTCCGACAATTTGTCAGGACGAAGGAAGGAAGTATATTCACAACTCCGTAAGGTCTACATTAACGCCACTGTCAGGTCTTCCTGAGTTCTGACGAGCGGAACCTTCGGCTTATCAGCAACATCGATGTTCACCAAATCGCAACATTATGAACTTCGTTGTCT
>QLOY01007980.1:0-19610 GCA_003313965.1 Megacollybia marginata
GACAAGACCACCCTCCAGACTGCGATTGAGCAATGCACTGATGATTCTGGGTATGCTTGACATCCTTCAGTATTCGTGATCCAAATATTTTCAAGTGTCATTCAAAACTGCCCCGTGTTCGACCTTCAAGCAGATGATTACTCGTGCATGAAGGTATTTTCTCCCTCCAATTATTCGCCTCGTTTACCTGACTGTCAAAGACTCCGGACGTTGATGAGATCGTGACCGGAACTCTTCCGGCTCTTCCGGGATGTAATCCTGTTTTTGCTGGTCCAGGAAATGCGACCATGTGCAAGTCTGCTACCACGCCTACAATTTTCACCAACCCTGCGGCCTATACAGGAGCAGCACAGCCTCCAGGTGCCTCCGTTTTGCCCAACACACCGACAGTTGTAGAAAGCTACGATGTCTGGGCGTATCAGGATTGTTATTCCGATAGTGTTAGCGACAGGGCCTTGTCAAATGGACTCACTACCGTCAACCAAACTGTGGAATCTTGTCTCGATGCTTGCAAGCAGGGTGACTACTTGTATTGCGGAGTAGGTAAGCTCAGTCGCATCAAACGCTCCTTGTCTTTCCTCACGCTAATCAGAGTACCATGGACAATGCTGGGGCGGTAATCAACTGATGGGTGGCTCTGCTCCCCTGGGCTATACTTACTGCGGGCTTACCTGTAACGATAATCCACTCCAGTATTGCGGAGGAGGTAATCCTACTGCTATGGAATTGTACGCGCGTGGTACTGTAAGTCGCAGGTTTATCTGCATATTCGATATCTGATAAGCCAACAGGCTGCCAAGGGAACTGGGTCTTCGACTATTTCAACGGCTTCGACTTCTGCCACCACAGCTTCTATTTCCACTGCAAGCTCTGCCAGCTTGTCTACAAGTACAAGTATACCCACCTCTGTGGGCCACACCACTAGTTCTACAAGCTCTGCCATAGAGACTACTGTCGTTACATCTTCCTCCTCCACCGCGTCTTCTACCGGCACCTCCAGTGCATCCTCTACTTCCATTGCCGAGAGTCAGACATCATCTCCTACTTCTACTGCCACAAGTCAGACATCGTCCGATGAATCTTCTACTTCCACTGTGATTCAGACACCTACTTCCACTGTCGAGAGTCAGACATCATCCAGTGAATCCTCTACTTCTACAAGTCAGACATCGTCCAACGAATCATCTTCTACTTCCATTGCTGAGAGTCAGACATCGTCCAGTGAATCCTCTACTTCCAATGAGTCTTCTACTGCGAGTCTGACATCTTCTTCCACTGCTGAGAGTCAGACATCATCTCCTACTTCTGCTGCGAGTCAGACATCGTCTACTACATCCACTGGCACGACTTCCCCATCTCAAATTCCAGGAAAGCTTTACACCAGCGGCTGGACATACTCAGGTGAGGTTGCCTTTTTCCTTGTGTTAACATGAAGCTGACGCTCCCTGACAGGTTGCTTTAGTGATCTCGTTCCGGGAAGGTCTCTACCAAACCAGTTAACATCCAACTCTACCATCCCAGGGTGTCTGGCAGCTAGTCAGGCTGCTGGTTTTGCCGTCGCTGCTTTGAGCTACAAGGGTGAAGTGAGCTGTCGTACAGCCTATTAGTGCCAGATTAATTTATCTCTGTTTTAGTGCTGGGCCGGTGGTGCTTTGTCTCCAGCTAGCACCGTCCTTGATCCTTCAAACTGCAAGATGCCTTGTACCAATGCACCCTTGCAAGACTGTGGTGGGGCTGCAGCACTTGATGTCTACATCAGTACCACTGTTCCAGTAATTGTACGTATAGAGTCCTCGCCGCACTCTCCCTAATGCATTGTTAGACGACACCGGCTACACCTGACTTCACCGAGATCAATGGCTATTCGTTTACTGGTTGTTACTCTGACCTCGTCAACAATCAGAGATCCTTGTCCAATCTCCTCAGTTCCAACTCTACAATTGAAGGTTGTATCAACGCTTGCACTGCGGCTGGCATGACTAAATGTGGATTGGAATATTATGGCGAATGTTGGGCAGGAGCAGACCTTTCTACGTCCAGCACTTCCCTTGATTCCTCCCAATGTACCTATTCTTGCAAGAACAATCCTTTGGAACATTGCGGAGGTGACGCTACCTTATCTTTATACACTCTGACTACCGTGAGTCTGATTTCTTATGTTGGAACAAAAAGCTCATTGGTGATAGTCTTCCAAGGAAGCGAAGAGGGCTCTCAATAATCACATCGCACTTGGTCGACGCCACCGCTTCTGGAGCCACTAGCTGGCCTCAGACAAATCACTCATTTCAAGTTTTCTTCTGGGCTTTTTATGCAATCATCTTCTCGAAGAAGCTATACCTTATCCTTAGCATTTGGAATGCCTGGGGGATTATTAATTTATTATAGGATCAATCACTGCGGATATTGATTATCCATGAAAATTGTATATACGACCTTTCATTGAATATTATGTTGATATTCGACTGCCTTACGTCGGATGGCACTCAAACTGTTTTACAAGACAAGATATAATCAACATGCTTAGTCGCGGACCCGGTATTTGTTGATTTCTTTTTCACACCTTTATATTATAGCTCGAGTGGTTCAAAGGCTGAGGACGGTTCCGGTGAGTCCATCATCACTACGGACTGCTACTTGTACTTCCAGTGGAAAGGGCGCAACTCGCAGTGTAGGACTTCCGGAACCGGACGGCGGCAGGCCATTGACAGTGAAGTGTGCAGAGACTAGACAGGTAAAAGGCGTGGAGTGCTTAGACTGCTGCAATTGTAGCACTTCCTTCTTGGTGATTGCCTCTTCTTTCACTATGCTTGCTTCCGTCAATCGTACTCCTGCCACGGAGGGGAGTTTAAGGACGGGAAGACATCCCTCAAACATCTTATCGGAGAGGGAGGCAAATGTGAGCAAGGATTCTGTGTCCAAATGATCCCCAATGGTTCCAGCTAACTCTGCTGGTAACTTGGCCAGAAGTGTCGACATTCCGGTTTAATTGTAGCATGAAGTGCATCCTCGTAGAATGACTGAGCGAGTGCGGTGAGCGCCGATATCCCTTCCGTTTTGGGAGTGACTGCAAAGAAGGATGGTAGAAAAGTGAGAGCGTGCGTATGCTCGATGACCCGCTCGCTGTCTTTGTGACCTATGCGCAATATGGAGATATGAAGGACGCTGAAAAGAATTCCAAATGTAGTCGATTGGTTTTTTTGAAAGGATAACCTCTGCCATGTCTGCTACCGCTTAGGGCTTCAAACCGTACCCGTAAAGGTACGGTTGTACGGGACCGTAAATACTGGACGGTACCCGTACCGTTTCCGCTTTTGGAAGCCCGGAGTACGGCCGTATTTAATACGGGTAGGGTTCAACTTGTTGTATAGCCCAATTTTCTGACTGGTTTCACAGGCATCACCTCAGAATGGTTCATTTCATTCATCCTAAAGTAAGTACAGACCACTAGAACCTCTACAATGCTGAATTTGTACCAGTAAATACGGGCATACGGGACGATACGGTATAGGTTCGGAACAAGCCCCGGCTGCCGGCACGTGAGACCCTTCGCCAAAAGGGGCTTGGGACAAACTGCATCAAAACACCCAAGACGTTTATCGGTCTGTATTATACCATTACCACATTATTACTTCTAAGCATATAGGTAAAAGTTGTTTTTTAGACAGTACTTAGAATGGATAATACCTTCCCAAGACCATACTACAAGCAGTGCAAATGCAAAACACCTCGTACTTGCAGTCACATACCAAACCATGTTCAGGCTGTAACTAAGGCCAATTTCAATGGATCAAATATTTGGGTGGGATTGGATATGATCTACATGATCAGACTCGGCTCTGCTACTTTACCAGCTTGCTGGAATGTTGGGTCCAGTACCAGAGAAAGAGACGATTTGAGAGCGGATCAGTCACAAGGTGTGACAATGTAACATTTCGTCAGAAAGGGGCTTGAGACGTGAAATTCCATACCTCCATGGCCCAGGAACGAAGCCTACAGTATGACAACAGTTTCTGGCAGGATAAACTGGGTCCTGAATACAATAACAGCAATAAAACCAGTAATTTTCACCTGCTATGCTCCCTGATGATCTACCTGCAAGTTGGTCTTGCCGAGTACCTCCACTTCTTGTTCACCAGTCGCATTACTGCAGTCAGGCAGAGGGCTGGAAGGTTCATGGGATTTCACAAAACTGCTATAGATGACAATACCCGCTTTGCCCCAGGAATGCTATTCCGAATATGGCATTCAGAGTGGCCGAAATCAAGACCTCACCTACATGATATCATCAAGGAGTGTGCCTACGAAATTGTGCTGGAAGAAAGTGATAATATAATCACAGAGCCTAGCCTGCAACTAAAAATCAAGACCCTCACTGTTTCATCTATCAGAGAACTACTCGACCCTGGTCAGATTGCGAAAAAGTATAGACAACTCGCACCATTTACCTGGATGCTTCTCGATGTGTTTGCCACGTCTCCCAATAAATGGCGAAAGGAGAGGGAACGTGTAGCTCATCACTTGGAAACCGAGCTCGGTACTTTGATGAATATACAGGAGGACGAGTTAGAAAGTGATTGGGATGATGCACCAGATGACGAAGACAATGATACTACAAAGGAAAACCGGTGGGATGGTTTTGAACGTATACCGACTTTTGTGAGTATGGCAAGTCCTGTCTTTCAAACTGCAAATAACTTCGGAGACCTAGGCAATAATCATGTCCATTACTATGCTCGCATTTGTTCGGAACAGAGCCACCAACCTTCTGCCATTAATTCTTGGGTTATTCCTCAAGATTTCGGGTACCAGTTCCCGTGTAATCCAGGTACTCAGCAACATGGGTATATGCGTCTCTGGGAAGACCATTGAACGTCTCAAGAAGCGAATATCAGAAGATGCCATCACAGTTGCTTGCGATCTAATCCACAGTGGACGACTCTTCTATATCATTTTCGACAACATCAATATATACCTATGGAAATTTCAGCAACGCGTCACCAATAGAAATGAAATGATTCACGCTACAAATTCTGCTGTCATTGCTATTGATGAAGAAGATATCAACACTTTCGAAGTGGAGAATTTGCAGACAAAGCTCAATCTACGAGGGTATCGAGCTCGTGCCACTTTCAATGATATCAAACCCACACCAGACGATGAAGTACACCTGGCCGATTCATTCAAGGTACTAGTAGCTGAAATGCTAGTCAAATATCTGCCTGGAAGCAACCCGAAGATGAAAAAAAATTACCTCGAAGAAGTGTGGAAGAAGATGCCACAAGATCGACCCTTATCTGTCAAGAAGTCAGATACACATCCCTTTGGTGTTTTTAATATCAATGAAGGCTCAAAAGAGGGCCTGATTCGTGTCCTTGCTGCTATCCAGGAGAGAGTTGGGTTAACAATCGCACAATGGTCAAGTAAGGTCCGAATAATCCTTGGTGACTGGCTAACATCAAATAATCTACGTGCTGCACGGCGAGATCGTGGGGATGATGTGAACTCAATGGAACGTCTTGAGTACATTGAGGAGCTGAGTGCACTGTGGCACTATGCGCTTCAGGCCACACACATGATAATGCAGACTCACCTTGGAAACGAAGTCCGAGATCCTACCTCCCTATCTGCACACAAAAGTCTGCTCAAGCGGAAATGGGATGTTAACAAACCTAACTATGCTGCTGCCAAATCATTAATTCGACACTCATTGATTGGACGTCTACTGCACATTGTAATGTGGGTTGCACTTGCGACCAATATATATGCTAAATTTTGTATTTTGCAGGGTCTATAACGGTTTCAAAAAGTGGTCCCAGCTTGAAAACTACTCACCCGGCCTGGACGAGATCAACAGACTGGCTGAAAAAATTGTTAACGAGTTCGCATCAACTAAGGCTGCCCAAGCAGCAAAAGCAGTGAAAGACGATTGGCATGCTCACGACATTTATTTCATCCGAGATGCACTGCTGTTCTGTACTTTTGAACAGGCAGTCAGTTTTGCTGATGCTGGCCGTGTCCTCCGAGTCATGAAATTCTGGACATTCTCATTCCGTGGAGCTGGCCAGCACAACTATGCTCGGGAATGCGCCGAGGTCCTTATTAGGTGGAAATATGAGACCACACCTTTAATGCGGAAGGTCTTGGAACGTTCCTGGTTTGTGAACAGGTGGGGATTGCACGGAAGATGGATACCTTCCGATCTATACCTAGAACAACTGAACTTTTGGGTTAAGGTATGCCTGTCATGTAAAGCAACACTTACCTTCACTGCATTGCCAATAGCATGTCTACATTGCTCAAGGAAGTGGTGTCACCATTCGCTACATCATTGAGAAGGGGTCTGCTTGCGTTGAAGCCTTCCGAGACATCAGCCATTTGGTCGCAAATTTTTTTGGTGATCCTGATCGTGCGCGTCGTTCCAAGGAGGTTGCATTTGTAGATGACATGCGAATCCTGGTTGAAGACATGGTCAGGAAGGATCTTCACCAGCTTTCCTCAAATCGAGAAATTTTGAAACCTATAGCGCTGTCAAAGACCACACCCAAAAATGTGCCAGAACCACAATCAGCGATCTTGGATGTCATTGTTGAAGGAGCTACCATATGGCAGTCAAAATTCACGGATTTCATTCAAGACACCACTTACGACCCAAACATTGGCTATCCAGTAGGTTCGGAAGCAAGCGGTGAAGGACGTCTTCACACCGGAACTGTGTTCGACCAAGTGGAGAATCCATTGGAATATGATTCTTATGTTGACGTTCATGGTGATGAAGCGAATGGAGGTTCACTAGGTGGAGGGGACGAATATTCCACAGGTGATATTACCTTGGAATAACCTAGTGGGCCATCCCTACCAGGTGGCAATTCCGAGTCCACATCCACCATGGTAGCATCACGTTAACAGGGAGTTTACTTTGAGAATAAAGGAGCAAACATGTGACACCAGTGTGACAATATGTACTTACATGTACCCCATGACAATCAAGAACTCTTCAGAAATTCAACACACGGGCCGTCCACAGTACATATGATGAGCTCGTTCAGCCACGTTACTCTCTTTGAACCGAGATGTTGACCTGGGTATCTCCCTTTTTCACCTCCTGCTATGCTTTGACTTTGAATAACAGTGTTGGAAAAACACTGGCCATGGGTTGGAATTCATGTAATGCTTTTTGTATGTTAGATCTCCAAGGCCTTTGGTTCTAATCGCAGTATAGAGCTGCTGCATCCAATGGTATTCCTGCTCTCTCAAGTTACATGGTTTGAAATTCAGTATTTCTGATGGGTAAGTCTTTCATGCTTGAAACTATTTCTTGCCAAGTGTTTGCCTCTGCAGAGGCATATACACTTATGACTTTGTCAGAGGCAACCCATTACATCAGATCACTCGGTTTTGAAACACAGGATGTGCAATCATTTTGTTATACTGTCAACAGTACTGATTTTGTTGACTATAATCCTCCAATAGCCGTATATTACACTGTCAAAAGCTTCATGGGACTAATACACCTCTAGATTAGATTGAAGTCTATTTCCAGTCATCATGAGTGGAGAATCCTGTACGTCTTTTTCCTATCCTCTTTTACTATAACAAAAGCTAGAACAATATCAGGCCACCCGTCTCATGGTACAACCTTTTCTGAATTATTAATCAAGTCTTTTCCATCCCTGGGTTTGCTGGACCGGCTTCAATGATCTGGACATGCTTGAAGTCGGAAACACTGTGTTAACCGCAGCAGAGTAACAGACATAACTCGTCATCTCAAACAATTTGACAACAGCATATAGCTAGCTTTACAATTTAAAGTTAATGCTCCAAATTCTGGGCCACTGGGACAATCTTTGATTGGGTGAATGAATTGGTACTTGGATCTGAGTTGGTACATGGCAGGTGAGAAGATTATAGTTCAACCACTTATAAGACTTTGAATTTGCTGTTAGATTATCCAAACCAACAGAAAAGGTGGAGTTGAAGTGTCATGTGTGACTTGTCACATTGTGTGACACTAGTGACAACAGCAACAACATGAAACATCTGAGGCTTGGCATGCTGCTTGTCAGCCTTTGTCAGCTTGGGGTTCTGACAATGCAATAAGGAAATTGATGAGACACCATGTATGAGTGGACTCAGAGATTGATATCTGCCTTTACAGTGAAGCAGATGAACCAAGCAAGAGCAAGGGGGTGGTGGGATGGCAACCTGTGACATCACATGGAGGGAGGGAGGGGTCCCAAGTCAGCTGAAAATCATATTTGTATGTCAGGTCAAACCACACTTCTGAGGGCTCATATCCATTGAATACATGTGAAATATCCTCCTCATAGCTATATATTTGCTTCCTACCAGTGCTACCACACAGTACTCTCTTGTGTTGACCATAGAGTGTAGTGGCATGTCACATGCTGTCACAGTGATACATGATGACATCAACCTCAAATCAACCTGTGAAACACTCAAAGCACTGATTGTACACATATCCACGATGGAAATAAGTCTAGAAATGAATGTAGCTGGATTATAAAAGGTTTTTCTAATTTTAAGCGATCATGTGCTGGGAAATTTCCTTTTTTGCAGGGGAGGGAGGGTCCCCAAGGCTTCCGAAATTTGTAAGTGTACATGATGTAATGTTTTGCCATCCTGCCACCCCCTTTGAGCAAGAGGCGACTGAACAAGGACCCTGACAGACTCTATGGAATCCGCCTATATGCCCCCCCATTGGGACCAGTAACCTTACCATGTCCAACCTGCATAAGGGTTGTCCAAGTGTATGTCCCCTTATTGTTGTGTTACATCAGTGAAGAGATGTATCAAGATAATTCTACTGTGTTCTCCTGGAGGTGGAAAGATCATAGAGTGGTAGAACTGGTCTGGAAGTCAGAAGCTAATGCTCCTTTAGTAAGTGTCCTGCCTTGCTTTGGTGTGTATGCTCATGTTTTTGGAAGGGGACCCCAAGTAGGTGTAATTCCTTGGCATCTTCCTAGCTTATTCAAGTAGATAAGAGGCTTTCCATGGCCTGAGGACACACCTTGGGGTATGTCCTGTGAATCATAATCTATACCACATTCACCCTTGCACAGTGCTACCTCAGGGGACTATTCATCAATATGTTTGTGTGTTTGTGTCATGGTGTGGCATCAACAGCAACAACAACCATCCTGATGTATCCTACAACACATGAGCAGAATCAGTAATGGGGTGGTATACAAGAGCAGTCTTACTCACTGTGGCTGGACACTCACACTTAAG
This sequence comes from Megacollybia marginata, assembly GCA_003313965.1. Lineage (NCBI taxonomy): Eukaryota > Fungi > Basidiomycota > Agaricomycetes > Agaricales > Porotheleaceae > Megacollybia > Megacollybia marginata. The sequence goes on from QLOY01007980.1 coordinate 9,250, forward strand.
AAGCTTGTCAAAACCAGTGACCGGTGACCACACATCTAAATATGGTGGACAGAAGTAAGTGCGTTATTCGGTCAGGTAGAGAAGGTTTATCATTGGTTGGTATAGGATTTTGATGCTGTCATAGTTGCAACCAGCAGATTCAACCAGCATTCCTAATATCAACAGCCTTTCACAGTGGAAAACACATTTCCTGCAGATTCTAGAGATTACTGGTGTCCAGATTAGGGTTCTGTGTAAAAGTTGAAACTTTTTAACACCTATTTTCTAACCAGTTACTAACTGAGTTAATAACATTTTCTCACTGGAGGGGTCTAGGACCTCTGTTTGAAAGTGTTAGTGAGTGTTAAAAAGTCCAAGAGTTCACAGGCCCAGTTCAGGCTACAAAAAGTAGCTGTATCCCAATGATGGAGGGCAGTGCAATCAAAGTTTCAAATTCATCAAATGGGGATTATGATACAAAGTTTAGTTAATTCCAAGTGATGGCTAGGTAGTCAGTGTAACACTGTTACGATTTCAACCCTTAAACGCCCACCTTATCAGACGCCCAACCACATGCCTTATCAGAACCCTATTCATATCACCCTATCTTTCATTTCCCTTATCTGCTATCTCTTAACATTAAACTTCGGATAGCTTATCGCAGACATGAGGCAGAGATAGCTTATCTCTTTCCCTTCATATCTTTCCCCTCTAACCTTATTCCTTACACCCCGAAGATAGCCACTCAGTATTTAAACCATTAGCTATTCGCTGTATTCTTTAGTTTTGGTATTATAAGTTTCACCGAGTCTTTGAGTGGCCTGATAAGCTCTCATTTTGCTCGTCGCCTTACAAACACTTTCTCCTGCTCCACCATCTTGCTTTACAATGTCGGTCAGTGGGAAAGAGAAAAACTTAAGTGAGTTCAGCAAGGAAAATATTATCCAAGGGAAAAGGCACACTCGTGCCATAGCTCCTGATACGACTTCTGAAAACAATTGCTGAAACCCAACAAAGTCAGTTTTCACGCTATCAAGCATACAGAACTGAATATTTGTAGAACCACCAAACTTGAGGAAGCCTCATGTTCAAATTAACACAGGGGTGGTTACAGCCCAGAACACGACTGTCGGACCGATGATATATGCAACACGCAATGAAGGGGATGCAGTAGGTTCTGATGGGAAGCTCAAGGATGCCTCAGAAATGCAATGGGTGTACTCACTGTTGTTGGACTGGGTAGTTAGAGGTGGCAAGGGTTATCACATGCATTGAGACTTTAGATTTGTGACCCATCGCATGTGACTCTTCAGTCGTTTGATCACTACTGAAGAGGTTTGTCTGATATGGTCTCTTTCTTGATAGATTTTTGACCTACCATCTAGTCTGATTCTATTTGTATCTGACTAGACTGGGGTTTTTGCTTTCCTTTCAGTCGTCTGTCCTGCTCTCGAGATATTGCCAGCCAACAGGTTATGGGCCTTCCTTAATGACCGGCCTATCAATTTTTGTCAACAATCGTTTTTATCCTTATCAATCAGTTTTTTTCCCTCATACGGTATCGCCAATCATGACACAGATCCCAACATGATGCATCTGATTCGTCCTCCACAGGCTCCTCTGAGCCGCTGGTCCTCCGATCTCCAACACAACATGCTCGAGTCTGGTCTTTATGATCCATCCCTTTTAGTAGATACTTACTACTCCAATCCGCACGAATACTGTCATCAAAATGTGTCGGTACCTATTGCTCGTTCTTCTGCTAGTTTACACCAAAGCCGTCCATTAACTGCACAACTTATTACAGGTAGTCGAAATCCCGCTTCTTCGGTTGCACCACATTTACTTCACGTTAATACGAACCCATGGTTTCCAGAACGTGCAAGACCTTCGGTACCAGGTGCTGGCTCTTCAATGGTGATGCCTTCTTCTCATTCTTTTGTGCGCGAAATTCTGCCACATTTTCCCTTTTTTCAGTCTCATAACAATACATCCATGCCTGTGCTTCCTCAGGGGGTGCAGGATGCTTCCACGGACCCAGCTGCATGATCAGCACGACCGCTTATTTCTTTTGATAGCAATGCTTCTATCACTGCTCTGCTTCATTTTTCAGCCTCTAACATTCCTCAAGGGATGCCGCTGCTTACTTTTCCGAGTCCCATTCAGCGGGCTCCGAATCCGCATTCGCATAATTTTATTTCTCCATACTTATTGTTACCTCCCCCAGTGCCAATGCAGCAGGGGTTGTTTCCGCCGCCTTTCCAGGCTGGCCAAGGGGGTGCTCCGGTCCAACCGGTCCCTCCGACTGCACTTGTTCAGAATATGATGTACCAGGCTGGCCAAGGGGGTGTCCCTCCTGTGCCAGTTCCTCCGACTGTGTTTGTTCCTCAAGGGAACACCATTCATGCACAGCCAACTTACACTTCTGTTTTTCACCCGCAACCTTTTATTCCTCAAATTCAGTATGCTCCTTATAATGTGTCTGTTAACTCTTTGAATCATGACTATAATAATACTTTACATTCACATAATTCTGTTCCTCACCAGTTGCAGCAGCCAGCGCTCGTACCAACGGTCCCTGCGGTTCCGAACCTTCGTAGTGTAAAAAGTACATCTCTTTCTTCTTCCACTCTTTCCATAATACCGACTCTGAGTGAGATGAAGGACTGGACCACCTGGAACAATGCAGTAGTCAATGCAGTGCATACGATAAGTGGTTTGGGTCACCTCTTTGAAGGACCGTCAAACGACCCTCTGCTACAACCTGCGTATCCGCCTCCGCTTCCCGAACCGAATACATCGTCTGCAGATTGGCAAACATATTTGGAGTACTGGCAACTGGATGCTCTGGTCGTTCAAGTGTTAACAGCCAAACTTGGATCTGGACCAGTGGCACACATACCTTCAGCTACAGAAATCGCGACAGAACGACAGACCACTCGGCAGATCTACCAGATGCTATCAGAACGATACTCAGGTAGCGATTATGCTGATGGTCTGGTTCAGAAGATGAAACTCTGGGATTTTCATTACTCTGGTGGTCTTGGTTCGAGTCTGGAACGGTACATTACCATGTGGAAGGATGGCATCGACCTACTTCGACATTGCTGTTATCCGTATACTGTTCCTGACGCAGCCATCCATTTCATCCTACATGGGCCTATGCATCTTCAGATCTGGAGTCGTTTGCAATCCGACGTGATGGCGTCCATTGCTCGAGGTGGACTTGACGACAAGTGGTTGGACAACTTTTTCCGTTCTGTGTCTAGTGATATGCGTGTTCACACGATAACGCAATGCACCGCGGAACAGGCCTCTTGCACTCAGCTCAATGCCTCCAACCAGAACCCCAGACGACAGACTGGCCCTCCAAACCCGAATAAATGTGTCTGTGATGATTGCGCCAAGAAAGGTCACACTCGTTGTCCCATTGACGGCAGGGAACACTGTGAACATCATCATCGTCCAGGGGGTGCAAGAAGACCTACTGTGGATCCTCGTCCTCGTCCTGATTCCACTACAAGCACTGGCCAGACCTCGAAGATGTAGGTTCTAGCTGCTGTTGCTGCTCTGACGGATGATCTCACAGATGTTCAACTCCAAGTAGAGGGTGATTCCGCCGATGATAGTGTTACCTTTGCTGTTAGTGGTAACAAAATTGATATTGATGCTTACTATGTGGGGCTCAACTGCTATCCTAAGTCCCTGTCTGTTTCGCATCCAGCCACAGCCTTTCTCACCTCTGATCCAGTGACACTGCTTGAACTCCAGTCGACATTTCAAGCAGTGCTCGATTCCGCATGCACCTATCATCTGGTCCGCAATCGCTCTCTCTTCTGGACTTATCGGCCTGAAGATGCAGTAGATGTCGGTACAGCCAATAGTGGCTATCTACACATGGAAGCTAAGGGGCTGGTTAAACTAGAAGTTGAGATTGAGGGGAACTCACAGCGCCAAGTCATTATTCTTCTCCACGACTGTCTACATGCACCAAAGGCTCTGCTGAACCTACTCTCTGTCAGTGCTTTCTTGGAGTCACGAATGCCAATCTCTTTCAACGATGATGGTTTCACTCGGGTCCATTTCCTGTCCTCCCATCCGTCTTTGTCTGGACATTGCTTCCATGCAAACATTCGTGATCGTCTGGTGTTCATCAAGTGCCACTTCATACCTCCACCGTCTCCCATTCCTATGGATCCCTCTCTACCCTCCAAAGCGCTCGCCTATGTTTCGTTCATGCCTAGAGAGCCTGACTATGAGCTCTGGCATGAGCGTCTGGGACATCCTGGAGTGGATTCCACCAAGGCTGTTCTTGCAGGGGGGTACGGGTCTGGGGCAACTTGGAATCAGAAATGTCGGCACACAAAGTGTGTGGCATGTATACTGGGGAAGGTTCCTCACGCTCCGTACTCTCACAACGGGCATCGAGCTTCGGAAATACTTGTGCTTCTCCATATCAACATCTGTGGCCCTTTTCCAGTGCAGGGAATCCATTCAGAACGATACTTCATCATCCCTCTGGATGACTGTTCCAACGACAGTGCCGTGGAATGTATCCGCACGAGAGATCAGGTGTATCACTTTTTCATCACGATGGAAGCACGATGGGAGCGACAGTCTGGGAAGTCTGTGAAGGCAGTGTGAATGGACGGTGCAAAGGAATTATGTCAGGGAGACCTGGGGAATTACCTGGAATCGAAGGGGATTATCATTCAGCAGTCTGTGGCCTATGCGCATCAGCAAAACGGGAAAGTGGAACATTTTGTGCGTACCATTGAAGACAGCTCTCAAACCCTCATTGCCAGCTCTGATCTTCCTGCGTCCTACTGGCGCTATGCAGTCTACACGACCACATACCTACGCCATCGACTTCCGACTTCCACTCTCTCAAAGGGACAAACTCCCTATGAAGTTATGACCGGTGCCAAACCCAGCTATGATGCTCTACGTGTTTGGGGATGTCGAGCTTATCCTCTCGATCCAGCTGAGACTAGAGGAAAGGGGGAGAACATGTGGTATGAGGCGATTTTTGTGTGGTATGAAGAGAATCGTGTCAGCTGGGGTTGTGTTGACCTAAATGGCAAGTACCGGTTTACCAATGATGTGGTATTTGATGAGTCAGTGAAGGGTCGCCTGGGGAGCAAGTGGAAAGGATCTGTGGTTCCTGTGGCAATACCTGATGATACCCTTCTGTCGGTACCTCGTCGCTCCAACAGAGTTCCTGTTCCAACTCAAAAGGGGGTGCAGTATCGAGAAGAGATCCAGAGGAAAAGGGACAAGCTCTTACAGCTACGCACCTCTAATCTGACCAACCTCGATCCTTTGCCTCCGTCTGTTGACTTTGTGGCAGAATATGCCGCTCTGGCCTATGCTGAGGGGGTGGTTAGTGACTTTGCGGATAACAGCTCCATTTTGGCAGATGTTGAGGCCTGCGCTCCATCTCCAATGGTAGCTTTCGCGGTTCTACATGGTGATGACTCTATGCCTGATTGGGCACGTGACATGGCACATGCACCTCCTTCCTACAAGCTTGCACGATCGTGGTCGGACTGGTTGAAATGGGAGGCTGCTATGTGTCAAGAAAAGAACAGTCTTGAAGAGAAACATGTCTTTGAACGTGTTCCCACCCTCCCACTGGGTCGGAAGGCCATCCCGCTGATGTGGGTATATGATCTCAAGACCGGACCAGACAGGGCTACCATTGAGAAGGCGAGAGTTGTGGTGCTGGGAAATTGTCAGGGAAGTTTGGATTTCGGTGACACCTATTCAGCGGTTGCGCGAGCCACAAGCATCCGGATTGTTCTGGCCTACGCTGCATCCTGGAAATGGTTCATTTTCACTTTCGATGTGAAGACCGCCTTCCTCAATGCGGACTTAAAGGAGGAAGTTTATTGCCAACAAATTCCACACTTTCCCGGACCTGACAAATGTACTGTGCTATGTCTCAACAAAGCTCTCTACAGCCTTCGTCAGGCTGGTAATGCCTGGTATCACACCTTTGCACCAGTGCTCGAGGCTTTTGGTCTAACTCAATGTGAACTGGACCATGGCATTTTCTATGGGTCCTGGGACTCTCCACATTGCTATGCCCACTGACGGCTCCCCACTCCATATGCTCCTTCCCATCCATGTGGATGACGGGGCTGCTGCCACCAACTCTGAGAGTCTTTATGCGTACTTCATCGCTTTTCTCAACCGTCATTTCCAAGTCAATGATTTGGGGCCTATCCGTCTTTTCCTTGGCATCACTGTGCGCTATGACCGCCAGTCTGGGATCCTTCACATGTCCCAGGAGTCTTTTGTCGAGGATCTTCTTGCCACTCACAACTTGTTGTCTGCGCAACATCAAGATGTTCCCCTTCGCACTCGTTCCTTCCAATCTGAGACACAGGTTATTCCACCGACTGCTCTACCAGAATACGTCACTCCAGAAGCCATCACCAAAGCATATCAACATATTGTTGGCTCTCTCTTATACCTCGCTTCTTGGACACAACCTGACATATCCTATGCAGTGGTAGCACTGGCTCAATGGAACTCGGCTCCCACATGAGCTACGCTTCTTGCAGCGAAGGGTGTTTTGCAGTATCTGGCGGGGACACGAGATTGGGGACTGCGCTATGGGGATGGTGTTCGAACTGATGCTGTTGGGTACAGTAATACGGACTGGGCCACAGATCAGACTGACAGACGAAGCATATCTGGATATGCTTTCTTCATGTTCTCTGGTTTAGTATCCTGGTCAAGCTCGAAGCAAAAGGCCACTGCCCTTTCCTCTACAGAAGCAGAATACATGGCTATTACCCATGCTGCTAAGGAGGCGCTATGGATTCGCCTTTTCTGTCGTTCTCTCCAGCTCCCTTTTCCGCAGCCGTTCAACCTCCTCTCTGACAATGAAAGCGCCATTAGCATCACCAAGTCCAATACTATCTCCAATCGGGCTAAACATATCGACATTTGTTATCATTTCATTCGGGATCACGTTGCTCAAGGGGTGTTTCACATACATTGGGTCCCTACTGAAGATATGACGGCCGATATATTCATGAAGCCGTTACCATTACCACTCCACCGTTGCCACTCCCTTGCTCTCAGCTACAACTCTTTCAGCTCCTTCTAGTGCGGTCTCTCCGTGAGTGATTCACCCTTGAGGGGATGTGTTGGACTGGGTAGTTAGAGGTGGCAAGGGTTATCACATGCATCGAGACTTTAGATTTGTGACCCATCGCACGTGACTCTTCAGTCGTTTGATCACTACTGAAGAGGTTCGTCCGATATGGTCTCTTTCTTGATAGATTTTTGACCTACCGTCTAGTCTGATTCTATTTGTATCTGACTAGGTAATTTCAGTCGTTTGATCACTACTGAAGAGTCTGATTCTATTTGTATCTGACTAGACTGGGGTTTTTGCTTTCCTTTCAGTCGTCTGTCCTGCTCTCGAGATATCGCCGGCCAACAACTGTCAGACAAGAGACCAGATTCTCAGGCCCTCTCGACATACTTGACAGAGGTTCTCAAGAACGAGTTTCTTCTATTAGAGAAGGACTATGGAAAAAACAGTATCATGGCGCCATTAGTCCAAAAATACAAGAAACACCAGAAGGTTATTGATGCTTTTCAGCGCCAATTGATCCACTTCTCTCAGAATATGTGGCCATTTGACTCAGTGTCCAGTGACAAGAGTGTTTCTCCACATGCTTGGTGGAAAACCCTGGTATTGAATCCAAATGCAGATGTCCTGGCAGTACATCTCTTTCTGACTCTGAAAACTCAGTGGATTAAAGGTACTTGCTGTCAAAATATTTTCATTCCTGGTGAACTCGATGCCTGACAAGCAGACTGGTTCCAACATCAGATGGATGAATTCTCCTCTAAGAGCCAGACAGTCAGTGAGTACAGTCACAAATATTGTTTGTATTGGTCAATACTATGGCAAACATCTGCCAAAGGTATGTTTTTTTTTGCAGATCAGATACTGATTTGATCCTTAGGTGAAAGGGGAGTTGACTGCAAAGCCAAGGCCACCTGTTGTTCGCTTTAACAACATGTCCAAGCTTCTTGGCCCCAATATTTTTAAGGAGGTCATCAAACACCCAGAGCTCCATGAAGAGATTGATGAACCTGCTGCAAATGATTCCGAATCTGATAATGAGGGTGATGATGATTCACCAGCACCAGTCAGCACGGCTTTTGAGTCTGTCAGCTCGGACTCTATCAATGTCGACCCCAATGTCGATCTTGATGCCACGGAGCTTCGGGATCTGCTTGATCCAAACTTATCTATTCCGGATGTTGTTCCAACACATAGCCACGATTCACTTGTTAAAAAGTAGTTTCTAACTCCTTGTTAACTGTTTCTAACCATACTGTTAATAACGGCTGTTAAAAAGAGTCTCGAGACCCCCTAAGTTAATAGCTAGTTACTAACTTGGCTCTGACTTTTACATGGAACCCTAGTCCAGATCAATTCACGAACAAAACTGTCCTGGTTGTGTTGTGTGATCGTTCTCTTGTCTTGATAATCATCAAGACCAAGAGAATGACAAGAGAATGATCAAGCACTGGAAGGAAAGCCTCAGCCCTCTCGACATGATTATGGAAAAATTTTCCCTTCCTTTAGGCTTCTTCAAGCTAGCGTAAGGCAACTTAAGGTTTTTTTATGTAAGTTTGGTGCCCAATTGGTGCCCGGCAGACCACAGTCAAAGTCTTGCTTTCCAGACTTATTCTGCTGCCAGTACTAGCGCCTGTCTTTGTGAATCAAATAAGAACACATGATATAGTGCAAGGCAATTAAGTTTTTTTATGTAATTTTAGCACCCTGAAAATGCATCTTGCAGTCTCAGACTCTCAGCCTTTAAATCACCAAGATCAATGTGGTTCCTGCCCGGATCGGCACTGACAAAACAATTCTAAAAATGCCACAGTGCTATCCATCCATCAGAGATTGGGACCAGAAGTTTGCAATCCGCACCCAGGCAACACTCAAATATCTCGGATATTATTGCTGTGGCTTCAAGCTCACAGTGGTTGTGCTCACTGGCATCCGTGATTTTGATGCTAATAGTAGGAGTCACGGTAGACGATTCTCCGTGATTCTGAGCCGATTCCACTTCCGATTCTGATGCCGATTCTGACAAGCCAGAAACGTGTGAATCGTCTGAATCAGCTGAATCGTCGAAACACCTCTGGAGTCGCTTCGCCGATTCTGACGATTCTGACGATTCAGCCCAACACCCGATTCTGTGCAACCTTTCACAGCTGTACAGGCTTTATTTAAATTGTATTATATAATACTATACAGTTTGGCTGTGCTAATCTGTCCCGCCATCTCCTGCCATCTCCCACCATCTCCCGCCGTCTCCCACCATGGTCACACTTGACAGAAGATGCTGGCTGGCCCATCAAAAGATGTTGGTTGTTTTTTATAATCTGTCAGAGGCAGCATCCTTTTTTCATGGCATAGAGTTTTGGGTGTTTTGAGTAGCTGGAGCACTCTGGTAGGGATGAAAGGAGTGGGAAGGAATGCTTACAAATATAATGATTATGGACAGACAGTCACAACGAGAATCGATGGCAGAAGTGACAGTCAGAATCAAGGCAGTCAAACCATGTGCCGATTCTGGCCGATTCTGACCGATTCTTAACGTCAGAATCGACTGAAGAATCAGCCTCAGAATCAGCCCGAATCATCTACCGTGACTCCTACTAATGATACTTTACAGTCTCGAGAGCTGAGTGAATGCACCTCATAAATAATGTTTTACAACCCGGTTGGTAGAATCAATCATATATTTGGTTCCTTCGGAACACATACCGAACAGATACTTTATTTCTTATTTGATTCACAAAGATGGGTGCTAGGCATGATCAGCAGAACAAGTCTGGAAAGCAAGACTTCAATCGTGGTGTGCCAGGCGCTAATTGGGCACCAAGCTTACATAAAACCTTAATTGCCTTACGCTAGCTTTAAGGAAGTCGTACTCAATTCATAATCCTGCCTGAGCCTGCTCGGCAACGGTACACGTTGCAGCACAGCTTAGCACAGCCCGATTTAAGTCAAGAACACATGAGATTTACATGGACGGTAAGAAAGAGAAGAGGCAAAAGCAAAAACTCACCGGAATCAATGTCATGCATTCATGAATCAGAAGAAAGAGACGGAAAGCGGTGTTATTTCTGACGCACTGACATTAGAGATTCAACACGGAAGCGAATCACCGATGTCAGCACCTAATAGGCCCAGGTAACCGCTTATGTACAAGGTGTAACACGACATCAAGTGTCGCTTGGGTGCAAGGGCTTTCACTTCTGGACCCGAGGGGTGCTTAAATATACCAAAACACAACCTTAGTATATACTATGTTGTAGTATGTAAAGTGTCA
>QLOY01007981.1:0-24397 GCA_003313965.1 Megacollybia marginata
TACGACCTCCTCAGATAACACCACAGCACGCACCTACGGAGGACAAGGTCAACCAATGGACCTCAAAGCAGGACGAACAAAACGACTGCTCGAATGCCGACATTGCAAAAAAATGGGACGTCACCTCTCTCGAGATTGCAGAGGAGAATGCCCAGATTGTCATAGCAAACACCCAGGTCGATATTGTCATCTCAGACCACCTCCAAAACGGCCTTTCACTACTCGTACATTGGACTTTATTGATTTTACCCACATCACAGACGAAGACAGAGAGCAGCTGAGACAAGCTGCGGGTTTTCAGATGGGAGCGAAGTAGACACAACTTCGTCCTCCCCCGGTCAGGACTCTTATGCACACATTTCTTGTCAGACATGCCCCGAGGCATTGTATAATAGGAATACATCTTTTTCACATGCAAAAGAGTCCAGCGTCAAAACAGAAACAGGCACCAAATGGAAGACAACGATCGAAGAAGTCGAAGATGAAGAAGCTACTTCTTCGGGTCACTTCCAGGAACAACCACGGCCAGAACAAAAAAAGCCTGAACCTTTCTCATCATTATGGGTTCTGTCAAGATTACGGGATTTAGCCGCTGAAGCAGGAATAGGAACACTAAAACAGTGGGTACACGATCAGAAACAACGAGAAGTAAACCAACACCTCGTTAAACAACTATTGAACATTCCAACCAATGAAGCTTTAGATTGGCTAGAGGATCTCCATGAACCCAAAAGATTCATCTTCAGAACCACGAAGACAGATCGAGAGCTAAACGTTCAAATAGAACTCCAAGATCTGGAAAAAGGAACCAGGTACCAAACACAAGCGCTTCTTGACAGTGGCTGTACGGGCAGCTGCATCAGCCAACGGTTCGCAGAAGAAAAGAAGTTATCCTTACACAAATGGGAACATCCAATCTCTGCATACAACACAGACGGAACAGAAAACAACAATGGAAAAATCACGCATTACACGGAGATAAAAATGATCATAGAAGGACACTCAGAGATCCGAAAGTTTGCGGTAACCAACCTAGGACGATCGGATGTGTTCCTAGGACACGAATGGTTAAACTTCCACAACCCAGAAGTAGACTGGACCACCGGATCATTACATTTTACCAGATGCCCCGCAGCATGCGGATACACAGAACCAGAGCCAGAAGACGTAGAAGAAGGAGATAGGATTTGGATGAAATACCCAAAGCCATCTCGCAATATCAGAAGGAACAAAGCCTTCATGCGAGCCCACCAATCCATCGCCAATGCACTAGCAGAAGAATTTGAGAAAAACAAAAAAACAGATCCTATCCCGGAACAATACAAAGGGTTCGAAGAAGTCTTCGAGAAGACTGAGTTCGACACCCTTCCGCCAAACCGACCTTGGGATCATGCTATAGAGTTGAAGCCAGGATCAGAACCGACGGGATGCAAAGTGTACCCTCTGAACCTGGATGAACAAAAAGAACTCGACGCATTTCTTGAAGAACATCTGAAAACAGGACGCATCCAACCCTCTAAATCTCCCATGGCTTCACCCTTCTTCTTTATCAAAAAAAAGGATGGAAGACTGAGGCCAGTACAAGATTATCGCAAACTCAATGACATGACCATCAAAAACCGATATCCTCTCCCCCTCATCCAAGAGCTAGTGAACAAACTCAAAGGCGCCAAGTATTTCACAAAGCTCGACGTGAGGTGGGGATACAACAACGTACAAATCAAAGAAGGAGACGAATGGAAGGCAGCCTTCCTAACCAACCGAAGACTATTCGAACCCCTAGTAATGTTCTTCGGACTCACAAATTCACCCGCCACATTCCAAACAATGATGAATGAACTATTACGAGACCTGATCAATATGGGAAAGGTTCTCGTATACATCGACGACATACTCATCTTCACCAACAACCTAGACGAACACCGCAAGCTCGTTCGTCAAGTCCTATCCATCCTAAGCGCCAACAAACTATATTTAAAACCAGAAAAATGCGAATTCGAAAAACAACAAATAGAGTTCTTGGGACTAATCGTCTCAGAAGGCAGAGTCGAAATGGACCCAGTCAAAGTCAATGGCATTCGAAAATGGCCAATTCCCAACAATAAAAAGGAACTACAACAGTTCCTAGGTTTCTGCAACTTCTACAGAAGGTTCGTCAAAGATTACAGTAAAATCGCAAAACCTATGACGCAACTAACTGGAAACAATACCTGGAAATGGGAAACAGAACAACAAACGGCCTTCGACACTTTGAAAGAAACCATCACGACGGCACCCTGTCTTCGTATACCCGAAGACGAAGGACAATTTAGAATAGAAGCAGACACATCAGAAGGAGCAATCGGCGCAGTAATCTCTCAACAAATAGAAGACAAATGGCACCCAGTCGCTTTCTATTCCAAAGCACTTTCACCTACACAACGAAATTATGAGATCTACGACAAAGAGATGCTCGCCATCATGGAAGCGCTAACAGAATGGAGACACTTAGTACTAGGAGCCAGACAAACCTTCGAAATATGGACAGATCATCAGAATTTACAATATTTCCGACAACCCCAGAAACTTAATTGACGACAAGCCCGCTGGGTCACAGAGCTAGCTGACTATGACTACACGCTGCATCACAAACCAGGCAAACAGAACCAACGAGCGGACATATTATCCAGAAGACCAGACCACGACATGGGACACACAGACAATGAAAATATCACTGTGTTAATACACCTATGACCTTCAGAACACTAGAGGCAGTCATAATTCATGACCCCCCAGAGTACCTACCAGAGCTAAAGGATCCATTGCAAAAATTAGATCCTTCAGCCAAACAAGCTCTAGAAGGTAAAGACAAAAAGTGGAAGGAATCAGATGGACTAATCTTCTACGGCGATTGCATATACGTGCCCAAGAATCATAAACTCCGCGAGCGAATCATTCGAGACCACCACGACAACCCATTAGCTGGACACCCTGGACGGTACAAAACCCAGGAACTTATCCAACGAAACTATTGGTGGCCACAAATGCAAAAAATGATTCGTCGATACACAGACGGATGCATCAAGTGCCAAGAAGACAAAATTGATCGACAACCTCTACATGCCCCTCTTAACCCACACGACATCCCCAAACAACCATGGCGAAAGGTCACAGCAGACATGATCGGACCTCTCCCCGAATCCAACGGCTTTAATGCAATAGAAGTATTTACCGACACCTACAGCCACCGCATACACGTAGAACCCACACACATAGAACTCAGCGCAGAAGGATTCGCCAATCTCGTACGAGATAGAGTAATCCGATATCACAGTCTTCCAGAAATTCTAATCTCAGATTGAGGACCCCAGACAGTAGCCAAGGCATGGGACCAAATATGCAAACAACTTGGCATCAAACGACATTTATCCACAGGTTACCACCCAGAGATGGATGGCCAAACAGAAAGGGCAAACCAAGAAGTAGAGGCATATCTTCGCCTATTCATCAACTACTTACAGGACAATTGGAGCGAATGGTGTGCTATCATGGAGTTCAGTTACAACAATCGAGTTCATTCCATGACAAAACAATCACCCTTCTTCACCGATCACGGTTACCACCCTTACACTGGAACAGAACTACAAAGAGACCAAGTACCTTCAGCCACCGAGTGGGTTAAAAGACTCTCTAACGCACGACAAGAAGCAGAAGCTGCCCTAGCTTTAGCAAAAGAGGCTATGAAACAACAGTTCGACAAACACCGCTCTGCGTCACGAGATTATAAACCCGGAGACTTGGTCTGGTTAGAAGGAACAAACATCAAAACTCAGCGACCTGCCAAGAAATTAGATCATTTATGACACGGACCCTTTGCAATCACAGAAAAAGTGGGACAAGCGGCGTATAGACTCAAACTACCGCAAAACCCCACTTGGCGAAGGAAACATGACGTCTTCAATGAAAAATTACTCAAACCTTTCATCAAACCTTCCTTCGACATCCAACCCAACAAACCACCACCACCACCAGACTTAGTCGAAGGAGAAGAGGAATTTGAAGTTGAAGCCGTCATAGACAGTCGCAAAAAGGGTCGCTATATCGAATACTTGGTCAAATGGAAAGGCTTTTCCGATGCCGAAAACTCCTGGGAACCTCGTGGAAATGTACGCCATGCCGAAGAAGAAGTGGAAAACTTCCACAAATCACACCCTCACAAACCTAAACCAACGTCTTTCAATCGAGGAATCATTATTACCTCTAACAGAACCATCCTCGATTCCTTTAAACCAATGTTTGAATTCACAACACCATCATGGGGACCATGATCTTAAAGGGGGGGTAATGTTACGATTTCAACCCTTAAACGCCCACCTTATCAGACGCCCAACCACATGCCTTATCAGAACCCTATTCATTTCACATTCATATCACCCTATCTTTCATTTCCCTTATCCGTTATCCCTTGACATTAACTTCTGATAGCTTATCGCAGACATGAGGCGAAGATAGCTTATCTCTTTCCCTTTGTATCTTTCCCCTCCAACCTTATTCCCTATACCCCGAAAGATAACCACTCAGTATTTAAACCATTAGCTATTCGCTGTATTCTTTAGTTTTGGTATTATAAGTTTCACCGAGTCTTTGAGTGGCCTGATAAGCTCTCATTTTGCTCGTCGCCTTACAGAACGATGACTTAGCAAGAGATAAGGTAGAGGAAGGGACGAGTTAAGAATCTTAAGATCACATGATCTTATCATTTCATGCTCTCGCTACCCGCTCGTCTCACCACAGTCAGTTATGTGGTTGAGATTTCTCACTTATTTGGGTGCTTTGCACATCTTGGGTCTCTCTCCATGTCTTTGTTCTCTGTACCTCACTGGCAGCAGTCCCTTGACTTCCCGGCACAATTTTACCCGCTTTCCATTTTCCACCCAATCCACCCAAATTTGGTCCCGTAACTGTTGGTTGGGATCCCAGAATGTCTTTTACATTCTGGCCTATGCTCTCCTCAAGTCCCCTGCCCCCATCACAACTCATTGGCTGTGGACACTCACTGATGCCCTCTTCTGCGCTGTGAATGTCACGTGTTATTCCCACGGCTTGGTGCCCTTCTAACACGGCCGTTTCCCTTTCACTCTGACATTATTCTGCTAGTAGTCTCAGATTATATCCTCACTGCTCGGCTCTTTGACTATCTGTATACCTGATGCCTGATTAATATATTCATCCACATTCTCACATCCTACTTGTTCTGAGACTACCATATAAGATTCTTCACCCGGTTCAATGTATGGCTATGCATTTAAGTTCATTTAAGATCCCTCACTAGGTTCAATGTCTGGCTCTGAGTATTAAGCTCATTTAAGATCTCTCACCCGGTTCAACGTCCGGCTCTGAATCCGCAGTTCATTTATGTTCCCCCACCTGGTTCAATGTCAGGTGTCGAAGTTTAAGTTGCCTCACCTGGTTCAATGTCCGGCTCTGAGTATTATTGAGATCATTTAAGATTCCTCACCCAGTTCAATGTCCAGTGCTGAGTCCTAAGCTCGTTTAAGATCCCTCACCATTGAGGATGTCCCATTTAAGTTTTAGCAAACCCGTTTGAGTCTATTAATGTCTGGGATGCTCGTATTCAAGTTCAATGTCCATGATGGCCTCATCCATGTTAGGGGACTTGTTTTAAGTTCCTATCCATTACTCCGTGGCTAATATTTAGTTATATTCCTCTTTATCCTTGCCCTGCTTTCACTATTGCTTCGCAAAGCTCTTTTTGGGGTTGCCGTCACGTTTCTCCTTCACATCTCCGTTTGACGACAGCGAGCTTTGCTCTGTTTGGGGTGTCTGTCTCACTACGATGCTCAGGCTCTAGCAACTCACCCCGGCGTCTGAACTTGGTTCTTATTGAGTTCATTCCACTCCAACCAAGTTCATTCGCAAAAAACTTAATATACATCTCTAAAGGAGAACGAACGAATACCTTATCAATACTATACATCAGATTACAAATGGGCAGTGGATTGGGGGGTAGCCCTATAAAGGTTTATAGGGCTTCATTGGGTATATAGGAGTTTTAGGGGGTTTACATGGTGTTGTAGCTGAGAGGCCTTTTCCATGATGTCAGGTTCTTTGTACATACACTCAGACTTTTTTCAATCATGTTGGATGTTATTGGAGAGATGATTTTCTCTTATATAATCTGTACTGGGGGAGAGTAAAACAACATGCAAATTGAAGTGAAAAATGAATGGACCATTCTGGGTGTCAAAGAATTTCTGACCAACACAGGAGCAGTGCAAGACTTTGCACAGAGGACTGCAGTACAGAGGTAATGATGGATCCACTTGCTGCCCTAGTGGAGAAACAGTTGCCATGAATCATGTACTGGATCAACTCTGGGCACTGTCTGATGTGTGACATGTTATGTCATTGGATTCTTGGTCCCTGAAGCGGTCCTGAAGGGAGGGTATTGTCAGAATGAATGGAAATTTCAATAGGGTATGAATTGTCCTGTAAATTAGATCCAAACCTAATCCCAGACCTCCTGCAACAAGATACATCAGGATTTTCTAGTAATGCTTGTCACGCCTTGCTCAAGGTAAAAAAAGGCAAAAAAAGGCAAAAAAGGCCAGAAAGTGGCAAGCTGACAAGGTAGGTTCGATTTTCAAAAAAGCACTAATTACATGAACTATGTAGCAAGCAGAAAAGCTAAAAAAAGGTATGCAAGCTCAAAAAGATGACAAACTAAGTACTAAACAAGTATAAATCCTGTGCTACCAGACTTCACCTTGCAGACTTGCTTACTTAGACAAGCTGGCAAGCAAAGAAAGTCAAAAAGAAAACCACTGATGTATTTGATACTCAAGCTTCTTGCATAGCAAGTAGACTAATAAGAGGGGGAGGGGAAGGTACTATGATGATGGAAGACTTGAAAGTGGTGTTACTCTATAAATAGGTTGTGTCCACAACTCCAATTACTGCTGCCTCCTTTTCAGGAGTGAGTAAGAAGGGATGGTTGAGCTAGAAGGGGCTAATGTACTCAAGGTGTGTAAATATTCTGAAATGAATAATAATGTAATGTGTTTCTAAAAGAGGTAAAAGACACCTCAGTGAGTCATACTCTGCCTATCCCTACAACAATGTCCTCCCATGTAGACTCAATCATTTATTTTGGGCTTATTTCAGCCACTTCTTTTATTGTTTGTCAAACTGTCAGAGATCGAGATGGTTTGGGGATAAAATTAATTAATTATCTAAGTACAGCAATGTCACTACTTATACATATGGAGGTCACACTAGCGAGACCGTTGAGGTCTGACACCCCCTCTTGACTGACATATGAATCAAAGTCAAAATAAAGTCATGATTATGAATCCGGACGCGGGTGCATTGCCAGCAATGTTAAAAAAAACAACAAGTAAAATTTGACAAGTTTCAAGTACTGAGACTCGAGTCAAGTTAAGACTGGTGATATGTTTGATTTGTGAGAGTTTTGGATGGGAGACCCTCTATACCCCCCTCAACGAAATTGGCTGATGCTTTGTAAGCAGAGGGCGATGTATGGCAGGTGAAAATATCTCTCAAGGGTGTTGGGAAGGGTTTTGTGGGATCGGGATTGAAGTTGCATATAATCTAGAAATGAATTCTGTTTTGAGGAATACCTATTCAGATTCAATTTAAAAGGTTTGATTCAGTGATCATATTTGATAGTTGTTAGCTCAGCGGCTCAAATAGACCCTATTAGAATTAGTTATGATCATTTCCATTGGCGCTTTTAAGTTTGGCATTGGTTCTTTTTTAGGACTGGTATGCTCTATCATTTGCATTGACATTCTAAGGTCAGCATAAGTTTTGGTTGGCATCAGTTCTTTTTAAGACCAGTATGCTCTATCATTTTCATCAACTCTTTTAAGGTCAGCATCGGTTCTTTAAAGACCAGAACATTTTGACATCATTTGTCATCAGGGCCAATGCCTGAAATAGATGGTTAAGACAGTGGTCGCTTGCATACTTGTCTGAAAGACAGGGGTTGCTTGCGTACTTGTCAGGGTCAGGCTCAAAGGCCTCAAGGATTGGGACAGCAGTCGCTTGCATACTTGTCTTAACGACAGCGGTTGCATACATACATGTCCAGATTGTTATGATGACTTGGATGAGCATCTGAACTGACAAGACTCAGAGATCTGAATCAAGTCGGGATAATGTGGATGCTGTTTAGAGATGACATTAGCAATGTCAATATGGTCATAATAAAGGCTGTCCCCTCTACATGTCCATGTCGTTATATGTTGAGCTTTAATGATGATTTGGTTTCGACGTTGATCAGATGTCTAGATTTGGAAGTAGAGCTCGAAAGAAAAGCAGAAACAGCAGGGATGCAGGATGATGAATTGCATGAGACAGTTTGGTGCATGGTGATGATACAAGTCTCCAAGAATTGTTGGTGAGTCTGTAGGTGAACACGAGGTCTTTTGATGGGCTGATAGCCGATGATTAGAATATCGGATCAACAGATCATGATTGTGGAGCCAAAATGAGTGCTGGTGAGCTCTGGGCTGCACTGGGTGCAGAATCCTTGGATTCATTCCACATAGTGAATATAGATCAGTAAGATGCCTCGGACTATTGATACAGTTGAGGTGTCTCCACCTTCTAATACCTCTATACCCCCCCTTGACGAAATCGGCCAATGCTTTATAAGCAGGGGGCGATGCACGGTGGGCAACACGGTGATAATAAACATGAGGTTGTGTCACAGAGGTGGTTGTTTTTGTAAACAGTCGATGAATTGGGAAGAGGATGGGTGGGTCGTTTTCGAGGTTTCTGAGTGAATGGTGCATGAGAGAATCATTGAATGTGTTCTGAAACATAGGGGCATATTATTGAAGCTCTAGAAGTATGCTGCACTCAGAAAGAGTGTCTGACTTGTGTCATTTCCACTCTGAGGTGGCTGAGGCTTCTACTGGGTGGTAGGATAGCTGGCAAAGTGATATTCTGTTGCTTTGTTGTGCAGAAGTAGATAGCTTGAACAGAGAGTAGGGATTTCGGAATAGGGGTAACTCCAGGTAAAGCTAGAGCTTGGTTAGAGCACTGCAGGAGCTGATTAATGATTGCTGAATAGCTAGGCCTTTACTGTTTAGGCAAGTAACAGGTCTTTAAGGAAGAGCTCAGGGCCCATAACCTGTCAGAGATCAAGATGGTTTGGGGATAGAATGAATTAATTATCTAAGTACAGCAATGTCACTACTTATACATACAGAGGTCACACTAGCGAGACCATTGAGGTCTGACACAAACATAGTTTCAGTTGTTCGCATTCATGTGTCTTCTCCAACCTAGAACATCTCTGAGAAGGGCTGCAGCCAAAAGGAAACCTCAGAAACCCAAGAAACAGACCATGGAACACATCCACATCAACTTGGATAATGACATGTTTTACTGCCTACTCTCAGCATAGCACATTCCCTGAGACTTTGCTGCCATTGGAACCTTCAGAAACCTTGGACTTGCACACAGACCCTGCAGCACCAGCAGATTTGGTGATAGACAAAACTGCTGAATGGGAAGATGTCAAGGAAGATAAAACAAAGAACCAGGTCTGTAGTGCCACGTCAAAACTTATTTATCTGTTATCTGGACTCACTGTAGGGTACTCGAACAAAACTGGACCCACTCTTTGACAAGATTTAAGCCTTCTTCATTGCAAGACATGCTGATTCTCAAGTCAGTGCTCCTTGTCAAGATTGCAACATGGAGCCAGTGTCAAATTATCACTGTCATGATTGCTGGCTACACTCCCCTTGTTGCCAGTCCTGCATTGTTCAATGCCATACTCTGATGCCACTGCATCAGTTTGAGGGATGGAATGGCCTACACTTTGAATTGTGCAAAGGACAAGACATTGGGATTACACTTTATCTTGCCTACAATGGACTCCAATGCCCCAATCACTAAAATAATGGCCATCCTCTCACAGTGACTACTACTGCCTAGTATATCTATGAGGTTAATGCACTTTTCTGTATGCACCTAGCAAAGCTGACCAATTATTTGTGCTATCTCTGTTCCTGGAAACTCTTAAACAACCAGTAACATGTCATACATTTGAAGGACTTCAGACATTTCAGATCCACACCAATGTATCCAAGAAATCTGCCTACAATTATTACTGAGCCCTTCAACACCTTGCTGACAATGTTTTCCCAGATGATGTTCCTGTAAGTTGAACCACACCAGTAATTTGACTGATGCTATTCCTCTGTACAGGATCACTATAGGTCATTTCAGCATTCTGCACAGGTATATCAACCTTGCAGCTGTTTGACGAGCTGGTCATGCTCACAGAATGGAGACCTTGGTACCCCACTGTCCACCAGGATCTGTGGTGGTTCTGTGTCCTGTATGTCCAGAACCTGGGTTCAATGTTGATGTGGAGACAATAGAAAACACACCTGACAATACAAGGTTAGTTCTCCCAATGACATTCATTGTTTTGTTTTTGCAACAGACACAGATATACATTATTCCTACAGACTGATGGAACATTTAATATCCTGCTCCTTGCTAAAAAACATGATCCTGATGACATTTCACCCAATGATGGCTGAGGAATATTCACTGCACTGAGGCCTTATGAGGAACACATGAAGACACAAGATAAAACTAGCCCAGTGAGTATGTTGTTCACAAATGTACAATACTAGCTCCTGCACCCAATAGAAGAGTACCTGAAATGACCTCAAAATGGTCAAATTTCAAAACATCAAGAAATGGAAGAACTGCATAAAAAGTGGCACACAAGCCATTGGGTGCACTTGACATGTACTCATTGAACAAATGGCAGACTTGGACAACAGTGAAGTGTGAGACTGTGAGTTGAGGTTCTACTAATGGTGTTGATGCCAGTAACTATTATCTCAGGTTTGCTGCTGGTGATTACATTCTACATGAGGTGCTTAGCTGGCAAGCAGCCCACCTTCAATTCATTAAGCTCTGCTACAATATATAAAATTCACCTGCTCAACTGCTTCCTCAAAAATTTCCTCATCCAGCACTGCAAATTGAGAAGATCACTGGGCTAATTGGTATGCACATCAACAACCACATACCTAAATGCCATTGCCTTTTCCTTGCCAATACCATTTGGTGCACTGGTCAATGCAATGATGATAATGTTGAACAACCTTTTGCTGAGATGAAGCTTCTGGGAGGGAGTACCAAGCATATGAATGCTGGTCAGTGATACACTTGATGACCAGATCAATGACTGGAACTTCGGAAAAGTGACTTGGATGGGTATGTTCATTTATTCCATTGTGTATTTCTGCTCAAGCTTAAATGAATTCAGGACATTTGCAAACAGAGAAATATGTCAAGGCAAAGCTCCAGTTGGTTGAATTTCCACATCTGTTTGAAGAACAGGCTCAAACCACAGACTCCAAGAGTGGAAGGCCATGTACAGCTTCCTCCTCCTTCAGATAGGGAGAAATGTCCTGTAGACCTGTTTGAGTCATGACTATCAAAAGGCTTGTCTTATTCAGCTCCTTACACCTGATACTCACGATACTACAGGTAAATCAAGCCTGAAGGGTAAAATACAAGATGTTGTCAATACAGAAATGATCAAGATTCTATTGTCTACCACCCAGAGCCCTCATGCCATTTCAGGTCAGCAGTTAAACTCAATGAAGAAATGTAGGTTCATTTCATAATCCTGGTGTACATTAAATAAGTTCCAGGCTTCCAACTTGACAGCTCACTCACAAAAAAGACCATACCACTACTGAAAATAAATGTCTCAACATTCAACAGAAAAAGCTTCACAGTGAGGTTGTCAGCATGACTTCAATGCTTGTTGAAGCTTTTCCACTACTATTCCAGCATCTCAAAGAGGTGGAATAAGATAGCACCAAGTCTCTTGACCCCTCTACTCCAGAAAATTATGCTCTGCCACTTCCCAGCCATTTCAACATCTCTATTCATAATGCCTGCTGTCTGACAGATGTTGCTGAGGTAACATGAAGGACAAGCATATGATGCACTTGAGGAGGTTTGGATGAACATTCTGGGTTGGTTGGTCAACTCACACATTTGGATTGATGAATTCCATCAGCAGTATGCCAGCATGAGGGCATTAAACTTCCTACAAGGTCTATACCAAGGCAGGACATCTGTATAACCTTGCTCAAAGTGCCTTGCTTCAACTCAGTCTCTCACCTGAAAGTGAAATGTTTCAGCCACTAGACATTGAGAAGGATTGGATCTTAGTAAACTGCACCATCTTGATGACACATGTGTCAAGGATCCTTGGTATTGGCATGAACTTGAGTGAGGAGGAGCACAGTAAGTGGGTAGATGAAGGTGCGTTCTTCATTCTACAGCTATAGTCAACTGATGCATATCCTAGTGCTTCGTGTCAAATGGTTCTGAGACTATGCTGATCTTGATTGCCTTAGGGAGGAAATTGAGATCCTTGAGGCAGAACATGATTGCCATCCTGCTTGGCATAATTGCACAGCAAGTGATTGGAGGACACACAATTATGCCATTACATGAGCCAGGGTGGATTGCTTATGGACATAAGCAAGCAGCAGCACAGATGAAGCTGGCTATTGATGAGTGGAATGATGGACTTGAAGTGCTTGCTGAGAAGCTCAAGAACTTGATGCAATCCACTAAGCATTAAGATGTGATTGGCTATGATGGGATGGGATTGCTGAAGTTCAATTGGATGGGCTAAACTACAATGGGATAGGATAGACTTGGTATACTTAGTAAATTAGGTACCAAGTCTAGCCTAGCCTAGCAGTACTACTTTTTCAATATACACTAAGTTTTTCATATTCGGTTACTGTCCCCCACCACTCAGCCATCAAAAATCTTCCCTTCATTGGCTGGATCTATCATAATGGTATAAAATAATAATTGTTTTTATTATTCTTGCTCATAGCTATGTGTCAGCTAAGGTTGAAAGCATTAGCTAAAGATAAGGTAGAGGGAGAGACAAGACAGTGACATGCATACATAATGTTTCCATCACCTCCTCTTTACCATCACCACACTCCACTGTCACCTCACTCTACCATCACCACTCTGCCATCTTGCATCACCTCAACCATTTTCTTTTGGTTTGTGGTTGGTTCCCAATGTTTCTCCTCTTTTCTGTGTGTCTCTGGCATTCTCTGCGCTCACTTTCCAATAGTCATCCCTGCTTATCAATGACTTTCAGCTTTATTTGGTCACTAGCCTGGAACTCATCTATGTTTAAATCATTGCCTCTTTTGTTATTCCCATTGAACATGATGGTTCTTCAGTTGTTATTCCAATATCATTGTCTCAAATTGCTGCATACATGTTAGGTGCCATGCAAGGAACTGGGTGGCACATCCACAAACACTATATATAAGTGATGCACTTCCACACATCAGGTGCCCAAACTCCGGTCCGGATGACTAATCCGGAGCCTCGGAATAGGCCTGAGACCTTAGGGGCCTCAGGGGAGCACAGCACACAAGATGATTTCAAGTCTGACTACTACAGAACTGAGAAGGAACTATTTATACTACTGGAATAACTCTGGAGGCTTACATAAGGGTCATGGGGCCTATGCGGAGTAACTACGGAACAATAGAAGGCATACACAGGGTAGTAATATCAGTAAGCAGTATCAGATGACAAGGGTAAGTAATAGAATTGATAAAAGATGTTCCAGAGACATCCCCTGATGGTCCTGAGTGGTCCGAAATAGATTCTGATCGGATCAGAGTCGGATCAGATCTGATCCGGGCCGGACCGGAGTAATCCCGAAGCGGAAACTCGGAAAACTCGGAGGCTGCAAGGGATTGGCATGGCGTGTAACAATACAACCTTCTTCAGACACCAGAATTTACAGCTATGTGTTCAATTTTAATTATTACAATGTTACTGAGGCTTGATCTTATATTCTCATAGCTGATATCTCTCATATCTCACATCTCCTATCTCATATCTCATATCCTCATATCCTCATATCCCCATATCCTCTCATAATTTGTATCTCATATCAGACTAATCGTATCCTCATATTTGTATCTCATATTGGACTTATCATACACCATTGCCAAGGGGGTATCGGCATCTCACACAAATATACAGGGTACCATCAGAATTTTCGGAGGGTCAGGGTACCCTCCCTCCCTCCAAATAAGGAAATTTGCATCACGTGTCAATTAGATTAGATCAATTTCTGGCGCTTATTCTGTCTACAGTCGTTGCTGATAGGCTGGTTTTCTTTCCAGGCCTGAAATCTTTCGATTTGACACTACCAGCCTATGGGAAAGACTCCTGTGGAGGTACAACCGTCCACTGGAAGCATTCTATTGTGCAGCTGGGAGTAACAAGCCTGCTGAACCCTCAGATAAACCAAATATAGACTAGGGTTGAGATGAATGAGATGGTACTTGATAGTACTACCTTATTGTATCCGACTCAAAGCTAATACAAGCGCCCACGGCGGTATGCTAAGAACGGTACACCTGATCGAGAGACATGGCTAGCGAACATAACTAAATACAACCTGGATTCACCTAGAAAGAGAATACACCATATAGAGACCATCGACTAGTCCTAGCACTTGGAGAACATAGCGGGAACATGGAAGGGATCCGCATTGACACATCCAAGTAGGCTAGCCGATTTAGCCAAGTTTGGATAGTCGTAAAGATCAAAGTCGTGGATCCTCGTGTGAGGTAAACACATAATAGGCAACTTGGTTACATCGCTGGAAAGCTAGAGATGTTCACTAGAGCATACGAGCCTCAGTGGAGACATTGAGAGACAACCTAGAGAAAACCTGGGGAGGACGGGTTCATTGAAACTTGCCCAGACCTAACGCACCGCATGGATCCTTTGTGATCATATGCATCTGACTCAGATTCAATAGAGTCGAGTCATTTCTAAATCACCAGCTGACTCACTGCTGAGCAATTGTTTGTACTAGTAGTTGAAAGTGGTTAAAATTAGCCTCAGCAGAACTGTATAAAAGGGCAGTAGTTGGCTAGGGTACAGTAGAACATAGAGACCCAGTAGAGAATACATTGCACTTCAGACTATAAAAACTCTAAGTACCTTAAGGGAACACAGTTAAATAAAAGTTGCCAGTGGAGTTCTTAGTAACTCATCCCTAGACTCAGTACCTACAGCAGAACCAGTCCTCTCCTGTCTCTGAGATCAGTACCTCAAGGGAACCTTCTCCTTTCTCACTCAGTAGTACCTCATAGGGAAACTGCTCCTTGCTGCTTAATCAAGTAGCCCCGCTTCGAGCCTAAACCACTCCTTTTGACTTGTTTCAAGTCACCAGTAGATAGCTTGTGATTGGGAGAGTCTTCTGTAGTCAGGAGAACTTCACTTAGTCAGTAGTTAACGCCCTGCAGGACTTCGAGACTTTTTATAGAAGTTTCAAGTTTTAGTAGTTCATTTCTCTAGTCTCCAAACTCAAAAGGAATACCTTAAAAGAGGTGTTTGGGTGTTGGATTTAGTGCTTGCCTTGTGTGTGTGTGTTAGTGTGAGTTGGTGTCAGCATCAGCCCATTTCAAGCACTTCCATTTCCAGCACAGTCAGCCTGCCTCACACAGTGAGGTTCCTTTTCATCGCAAACCCAATTTCGAGGCCTGTGGATGTCCAGACCAACACACTTTGCATGAAACTAATGTTTTCCAACCATGAGATCATAGTAAACACTTAGCGAAGCACCTACCCATCTTGTCTCACAGCCTTTACAGCCACATTCTACTATATCTGGCCCCATTCTGACTGATCTATCAATAACCTCGTCACAACATGTCAAAAAGAGTCTATAAGCTGTTCGCGTCCGTTTTGACTGTCTAGACTCTTCCCCAGGACTGCCAAGGTCCAACTCTGGCCCAGACTCAGGCTGGGGTACATTTGATGTATTGTCCTCAGAATGAGACTGAGCAATGTCAGTAGTAGGACAAACAGTGGTGAACACTTCTCAAAGAGGACCAGACTCTGATTCTGACTCATAGATATTGTCCGAATCCTCATTGAGAATAATCCTGCAAGCCTGGCTGAATGTTGAGGAGGAGGAGCTTGTAGCAGACTGCACTCTGCTGGGAGAAGCCTGAACATCACAATCATTGTCAGGGGCTTTGATCGTATCTGTATGATCTGCATCTGAGTCGCCAGGGTCAACATCTTCATCAGCATCTGATTCCATACTGTTTTGAGTGACATTGTCAGGATCTTTGTCAATGCTGGTGATCCTTTGAAGATACACAAGCCTATACAGATAAAGAGGTCGAACTCACCTCAAAGCTGTTGATGATCTATGACTGTCAGATATCATGAGCAGCCATTTTGTAACTTTGGCATGTCCTCCTTTAGTCCTCTTCTCTTTGTTGAATCGTTGTTTCCATATTTCTTTGAGTGCAGTCTTCTCCGATGCTGACACTTCATATTTAACTGGAAACATCTCAGGTTTGAGATGATGACGCTCAATGAAATGCCAGTCTAAAAAGTAAGTCCAGACTGCTGCTGAACCATTTGGACAGAGTGGACAAATAATTGGAACATTGGAACATGGAGCACTGGGAGTTAATTTTGCTGCTTGACTGTACCTCAATTGTTGTGTTGCAGATAGGTTTGGGCAGTTTGACCTAGCATAATCAATTTGATACCCCCCCTTGGTGCCTGTGCGCTTCTTGAAAAAAATCTGACATAATGGCCACGGTCAAAGGCAAAGACCACATAATGGCTGAGAAGGACTAATGGTTGGATCATGGTGGATATGTGCTGCCATGTGCTCTAAGATACATTGATTCTGTGATGGATCAATGACTGCTTTAGATTCACAGTGAGAGCAAACAGTGGACACATCAACAGTGTTCAGATTAGTTTTGTCATCTTGTGTGCACAGAAAGCAAGCACAATCTGTTTATAGTTTAATATAATAACTCATATCAAGTCTCTGTGACTTACCAAGAGAGTTTCAGTAAGGAAAGTAGCCAGTACATTTCACAAGTGGAAGTGTGTGACACTCTGAAGGCGCTAATTCACAATGGATACTTGCAGCGATTGTCAGGAGAACATCACTCGCAAACAAGTAAGTTGGTTGACCTGGTATTTGGACAGAGACAGCGGGGTTCAAAGGATGAATCAAACACCCAGAAACATTTTCACAGCGTGCTTCCATTTTGACTGACCAAATCCAGTCATGCTGCTCACTTGGATCATCTATCACTGTTGCAGGGCAGATGCGGAGAATCTGATAAGAGATTTTAGTGCTCTCATCAGCCAGGAGATCAATATTGAGGGTGGATACATCACTGTGACTCCCAAATGTGATCCGATTGACTTGGCCAATGATGAGAAAGATCATTCCTTCACATTGAACTAGCGATGCAACCGGATTTCCTATGTGCAAAGCTGGTTGCCCCAATGTGCTGTCAAATGAAATGAGGTTGCTCATAGCATCAGAAGTGTCATTGAAGCAGGGACCCTCTTCAATCTGTCTAAGTGGTTTGGTTGAGGAAATGTTTGCATAAAGCCTTTGGTTTTGAGACAGGCTTATTGTTGACAAAAATATGGGCAGTGACATTTTTGCCAACAGGTGAGTGCATCTTCCACATCTCCTTCAGTCATGTGCTGTCTGACAACTACTCCTTCGAACTCGGTAGAGTCAATGTCGTCTAGCTGGGAGGAACCCATTTTGTCATCTTCATCATCCCATTTCTGATGTACAAGAAGCTCGCCTAGAGGAGCAAGAATATCCATCCCAGGTTGCAATGCAAGACTCTCTAGGGCTGGACCGGAATCAGGTATGAGTTCAGTCACTCTTTGACAACCTAGCATCCAACAGCTATGAAGATTGACAGAAGAGACACTTACATCGCCTCACCAAGATGCAGGGCTGATATGATCAACCTTACTGCTCAGATTTGTATCAGATGTGATTGCTGGCAAATTCAACTGACGAGGACCATGATTCCACTCAGGATGCATTGCTAGGATTGCTGCTATCTGAGTGAGACCACTAGCCCGATTACCCAACTGCAGAATGTTGACGTTTGAATCTGTTCCCACTGCACAGTGTATGAGTCCAAAGAATTCCTCTAAACGGTCTGTCCCCAATTGAATTATATAAAATTTCCCCATGGGAACATCAACTTTGTACTTGGCAACGCAGAAGTAGACATTCTTGATCATCATCATGAGGTTGACATAGGTCTGATTAGGAAGAAATGCTGTTTGGGCCTGGCCATCAGTGTAGAGGTAAAGTGCCAAGTGAGCAGCGGCGCTGAGACTGATCAATTGCTCAGAAAGACTATAATCAACACAGATGTATGGCATGGTGAGATTCTTGACAAAATGACCATACACACAGAGAGCAGAGTGTGCACGAGAAAAGGCAGGGTTAGCATCAATTGGTGGGTCTCTGAGAGACCAGATATCTTTGAGTAATGAGAACACAAGATAAACATCTTGCTTGTCATTAGGATTGAGTAAAGAGCGCAGTTGAGCAGGATCTGCACCATTTGAACAAAGGTGTTCCCTTAAGATGGAAGGAGTGATGAGGAAGCCCTGTATGAGAATGCCATGATCACATTGGGCTAGATTTTGTTGCACTTTAATGCCGTGTTTGTTGTCCTTGTCACCTGGAAGGTCGTCATTGCCAACTAATAGATTCATAAACTTGAGATCAGCCAAGAGGGGGTAGATTGGAGAGGATTTGGAAAGCGGACGTTTCATAGTCAACATGACAATAGCATTGCCACGTTTAGCTTCCCCATCTGAAGAAATGCAAATAATACAATAAGTTTGGTTTTCATGTGGTTTTCAATTGTCAAGTGCAGTAAGAGCTGTTTGGATAACTTTGGATTGGTGTATTCCAGTCTTGGATTTACAGGTTCCAGATATAAGAGGGCTGAATGGTATATTCCTCCAGTTTGTCATGCAACGACCCGATAGCGCCCACAGTTGCCTAGTTTGAGTTTAAACAAGGACCGTTACAGCTAGTAATGATGAACTTACCTCAGAAGCAAGATGTATCATCCCTTTATCCAACGAGTCGCAAAGAAGATTCAGGTCTGACTTGCCACAAAACTCGAGTGGGATGTCATGACCATGTTCTTGACAAATTCCAACAAACATGTTTGTTTTATCCTCCCAACAAGGCCATTTCTCAACTGCAATCTCGTCAAGCATCAAAACCTGGTGAATAATCTTGCTTTCTTGGCTGGCCATGTCATCACTAACAGAGTTGGTAGCATAGCCTTCCAACATTTCGGTACATGCCCTAATATTGACATCCACTTCTTGCACAGTGGGCTAAGAGACTGACAGGTCGCAGCTTGGAATTACAATGAGCTACGGTTACACTAGGTAGCGACAGTGCACGGTGAGCAAAATCAGCCACTCTAGCTCCACCTAGGCGGAGGAGAGCTAATGATTTCAGGATTTTGTCTTGTGTATACCCCTTTGGACAATAGACCTTCTCTGCTGCATGCTCATACTGGTGTACCAGTGTTTGGATGCTACCACCCTGCTTCAGAACGGCTTGAGTCAGAGCGGCAACACGATCAACACATCCACTTGCGACCGCCCAGCTGCATGTATGGGAAGGAAGGCAAGTGGACCTGTAGGACACCACCATATGTGATGGGGATGTCATTGGGCTCTGTTAAAGAAGGATCAAGACTCATCAAGAATTATTAAAGAGGCTTACACTGATATTCAATGCATTCAACACAGGGTTCACACCATCACCCACTTCTTGTAACAGCAACCTTTCCAAGCAGCTTGCAACTGTCATTGAGTCTGAATAGCTTCAAGTTCTGCACTTGATCAGACTTGTATTGTGCCACTGCCATCAGACTGCCTAGTGAATGATAGATGAGGGGAGAATTTGGATGTACTCCATTGAAGATTTGATCTTGAATAGCCAAAAACGTATCATTTTTTGTCAGTGCTGCATAGTCTCTGCAACTAGAACCAATTCGGACTAATGGTGCTTTGCAGGTGTTGCTCCGAATGTAGAATATGTCATCAATGGAATAGTAATTCCATGGGAGGTGTAGCTTTGCATGGAGACCAAACGGATATGAGGTATGGTGACTCTCTCCTTCAGGAAAAGACATAATGATCCCTTTACAGATAACCCTTTCGCTGTCTTCCATCTGGGCATCAACATCAATGACTTCATTCCTAGCCACATTCTTGTATGGTGATGCCTGTAACACCACGTGAGGGTCAAAAAAAAACAAAGGGGAAAGGAGTTGTAATTTTTATCGAGAAAGATATTGCAATTTCATATGATAAATCATTTGTAATCCTATTAGTTTTTTGGGTGTAAAACAAAACACGTCAAAGGAAAGATTTTACGGCCATAAAAGTTAAAGCCCCTTTGTCCTGAAAACTTTTACAGCCATAAAATGTTTTCTTTGACATGTTTTGTTTTATGCCCAAGAAACTAATAGGATTACAAATGATTTATCATATGAAATTGCAAAGGAGATTCTATATTTTTCTCAATAAAAATTACGACTCCTTTCCCCTCTGTTTTTTTTTGGCCCTCATGTGGTGTAAAAGGGTCACTGGAGTTGGCATGCTTGCGGGAAATCTGGAACGAGGTGAGTTGCTAATTTTCTTTGCATTATAGTAGCATGCTTACCTTGTGTCTATAGCTCCAATTATCTTCTCAATCTTTTCCTTGATACACCACTCTGCCAGCCCCTGATTGTTGATGAAGTACCCAACAAATTGCAAAACCCATCTAGTCCGAACCTCCTTTGTTGTATCAAACTTTTGGTCAAGATGTCACCCCCCCATCTGAAAGCTTGATGGAACATTGCATTCAAACCATTCTCCCAATCATCCTCAGGCTCCCCAGAAATGCAGCTCTCCGGTAGCGTGGCAAAGACAGCTAGAGAGTGATTGTTGGTTCCAGTTCCGATGATGGGATTTGGTCTAACTTCTTGCACAGGGTATCAAGCAGACTGACAGAAGATTGAGAAGGTTCTTGTATGCACAATGATTTATCGTTCAATGCGGGTAGGGATGGGGAAGGCTGAGAGGATAGAGAGGGCACCAGAGAGGATGCAGGTCTCGAAATTTTGGGTGCATGGATGTTTGTGCTTTTGCAGAGACTAACATGGGTTTTTTGAAAAGGAAGTTGAGGAGTGATCCGTCTTTCTTTGGCGGCTGTTGAGAAACCTTCAGTACTGCTCCTCGACATGCAGCTGAATCTATATGCTGGTCCAGGTTGTAGCTTCCACCACCTCCAAGTTTGATTTTGGATTTGCATTTTGGGCATTTGAGAATGGTTCCAGCAGGATGGTCTGCGCCATTCCTTCATTTCCAATGCTTCTGGTTAGCAGACGAAGGCTACTGTAGCTCAGACATGTACTTTTTTTGCATGGACATATGTACAGCTAGTCTATTACAGTGTTATGGTGTATTTAGAGGTTTTAGGCTATTACAGTGACTTTCTTGAGCCTTCCAAA
Organism: Megacollybia marginata; assembly: GCA_003313965.1. NCBI lineage: Eukaryota > Fungi > Basidiomycota > Agaricomycetes > Agaricales > Porotheleaceae > Megacollybia > Megacollybia marginata. Next base: position 21,477 of record QLOY01007981.1, read on the forward strand.
GCTTAATTGACCTAGGCATACAAACGTGAATTTCAGCAGTCAGGACCCTCCCCTCCCTACACCCTGTGTCACGTGCTGAAATGCTGACACCCCCTTGACCATTGCCTTGCTCTTTGTGGGTTGCCAGTCTAGCTGGTGCTTCTTCACATCTCCATCAACTCCCAGCAAGCTTTGCTCTTGGAGCTCTGCTCTGGTTGGGGTTGTCTGTTTCCCTCTGATGCTTTGAGGCCACCCAGTGTCTGGACCTCAGAATGAAGGTTCATTTGCAACCCTTCTAATTCAATATATTTTACTAGTCACTGTGAGAACAACAAATACCTTATGTAGTAATTGTCCCATCAGCTGACATTGGTCGGACCTATAACAATAGCTTATAGTCATGTGGCTGAGTCTATTGTTATGGGTACAGTGGACTAAATGTTGTGGTTAACCATCAACACCCATGTCAAGCTTGACAAACTAATGTCAAACCATTTAAAATATGGTAAAAAGGCTGAGATAGTACTAGCAACATGGGGTGGAGTGCTAAAAAATGAAGAATACCTCCCAAAAAACTGGTTATATATGCCTGAGGCTTTAGTGGGTATAGAGCCTCTGAATCTCCTACCAGGCCATAATAGATAGAACCTGATAGTAGCTCAAGTCCCACACTGTACTGATGTGCATAATAGGGTGAGAGCTACAACACAGGAAGGTGCAATCCCTTCCACTCTAACATGATATCAATGATCCAAAACTGGATGCTGATGTATTGCTCCACAAAAGAAAATCTGGCTAATTCCAAGTCTGCCTGTTAAATTTGACTTTTGAATCAAGTCAAGAATCAGCTCCTGTGATTGTACTCATATGTGAATAGATTGAAGACATAACATAATCACATGGCTAGAGAATCAAGATCCATCATCACTAAGTATATACTAATTATGTTCAAAGGCCTACATGAATGAATGGAGCCCACAAGTGCAATGGTACCTTTAACCCTCTTGCTTGCCTATTTTCACAAACCTTCTTAACAGCAAAGTGCAATGCCTCTCCTGCATGAGTTGAATCAGCATTATATTCCTTGAACAGAAGCCGGTAGGTCTCATCTGCAACCTCAACTGCAATCTCATCATGTATTTCCCACATTGTGGCAATTACACCATGAAACCCAGCTAATAACATTCCAGCTGCAAGGTGTACTGCTTCTTCCTCAAGTTTTTCATCACCAGCAGCTGTCTCACAAGCTGAAAGAAATGCAAGCTCTGCATTTTCAAGATGAAGTTTACTAATTTCAGATAGGGTCAGTTTTGTGTGACCTGCAAGCATCAAACAGCTTTCAGTTGGATTGGAAGTGTTTTGCATTCCATGGCATGCAAAATGAACCCAGGTTGATGTCTTCATGGCATCCAATACATGTTGTATGCTTGCATCAGATTCATGAAGCATCAAGACAGAGAATTTCTGTGCATGAGAGGCAACAAGTTCAACCTCTTTTGCTGTTCCTGGGAGTCCAGACTCTGTTGGAAGAGAGATAGTGAGGAGTTGTTGGCTCAAACCCATCTGGGATTGAGATTTAGGAAGAAGGACAGTGAGACTAGGTGTGTATGATGAGACTGCAAAGTCTGATAACTTTGGTTGCAAGTCAACTCCTGCTGCATGGAGTGGGAGGAATGCTAGTGGACCAGTGGGGCACCACCATATGTGAGGTACATCTGAGGTAGTTGTCATTGGTTTCTATCAAATGAGATAAATATGAATTAAACTGTAAAACAAACACTTACAGTAATTGTAAGTGCATTCAAAATGGGGTATACAACACAAGACCAGAGCTCCTTAAGAATAGATGCCAGCACATCATCAGGGTCAACTGGCCTATCAGGAACTTGCAATGCTAATCGTTCAGGAATGTCAATGATGCTTCTAGAATATTTGTTCATGGTCAATTGAAATAACTCCTGCCATGCACATGCTTCTTTGAGAGTGAGTTTATGTAGTGGGACATGGAGAGTGTTTTCATGTCCTGGAATCAAGACAAGTGCATCACATTGAACTTCACTAACATTCAGCATTACTATTGGACCTTGATCTGCAGCTGGTTGAAGTTGTGAAAGGGGCTTTGGAAGTAAGAATTTGTCAAATCCAGGTAGTTTGCGGATCTTCTTCAGTAATTCTTCACGTTCATATGCAAGTTTATGATAGTCAACATTTTGAGGGGTTCCATCCAATGGCATGGTATGTGACATTGAACGTTCTAAAACAGAAGATAGATTTTGAAAAATTTGAGGATTTTGAGCAAAGCTAGGGTTGATATGACTGAGATCATCAAGTGGAGACCGCAGCTGGTATATCTGACTCCAAATGACAGAGCGACCTTGTTCAAGCCACTCTACTGCAGTGTCATACTTGTGAGCTTTAATGGCAATAGCAGCAGCATCTCATGCAAGTATGCCTGCATCTTTGACTCAATGATGGTGATTATGAATGGAAGAGCCAAGCCATGTGAGCTGTGGGATGAGGTCCATACAGAGAGCAGATGCTTCTATACATTGGCATGGAAGATACTGGAATGCTAACTGCATCCAATATGAAGCAGCTTGGAATCTTACATAGGATGAACCAGCAATGGACTTTGCAGCAAAATAATGATTAGACACAGCTGCATACAGGTGAAGAAGAGAAGGTTGGTCCAAGCAGGGACCAAGGTCTGAATGGTCGGGCTGAAGGAAGGGATATAAGGGAGGAAGGGGATAGTGCGATGTTTGGGGCTTTTGGGAGTTCTCTTGTACTCTGGAAATGTCAGTAAACTCTAAATCTTACTCTGGTCATGCCTGAATGAGACCTCCTCAAACAGGTGTGCTCAGTTTCTCGGTGCTCAAAGTTGTGGCTCAAGGGTTGATCAATTATGTAACTAAGTACAAAATTGGTAACTAAGACCAAAT